>CAXIVM010001876.1:20200-101302 GCA_964035705.1 Porites rus | reverse complement strand
CTTTCGCCATTTGTCCTGCTTTGCGATGGCCACCTTGGCTGCACATGATCCCGGACACGGGGCACACCCCTGGTCTTGGATGAAAACAAGACCTTTTCTTGGCTGCAGCGAGCGCTGTATCTCAGTTACTCGTTAAGAGTCTGGGCACGCGCCTTAGCGTGAGTCCAAGGTAGGTCAACGATCATGACAGGGCAAATTCCATAGGGGAGCGGAGAAACATCGCAATTGTACCCTCGCATAGGAAGCTCTACTCAAGAGTATCACGGCGAGGCTAGGGGCAAGCAAAAGAAAATAAACTGCACATTGCCAAAGACCAGTGTCCCTGAACAAACTGGATAACCCGGCTAGTCCAGGCAATGCTGAGAGCTGTCGACAGATGCCAGTCGTCACAGAGAAGAAAACTGATCCAACCAGACAGAGCCGGTAATCCCGTGACTGGAATGGGGGACAAGCTAACCGACAGCAGAGTACGGCAAGCAAGATGCGCAAGCACTAAACAACCTCCTTTCGCCATTCGTAATGCTGTGAGCCAATAGGAGTGAGAGCCTTAGCTCTTCGTTCCTAACAGGCGGGTGGTAGAGAGTGGCAATGGCGGATGCCCAGGGGGAACCTCAGTTCCCTTTGTTGATCTCCGACATTTCCAATTTTGTACAAAGAGGTACAGACACCATGCTAGGATTGTCCAAAGTTTCACCTGTTTCACCAGTTTCACACGGGCCTTGCATGCAGCCGATCACCTTTTGCAATGGTGCAGCGCTTCATCGACCGAGAAGACACCCCACTCTGTTTGCGATTTGGTACCTTTGAGTGCCAAAGGGTGCTGAACTGACCTCCCTTCGGGGGGGTCTTTTTGCACCATTTCCTGCAGGCTTTCGTCGATTATGGCCGCCACTTGTTGACTGTCGATTGGTAGCATGCCACTTGACTTGTAAGTGCAACCGGTTGAACGGGTTGCGCCACAAGAAAGGTCTTTTCCACGGCATGCTACATAGCTACGCCGCCCCACTTGCCAGGGATGCAATCGACGTTAAAGCATTGCGATCCGTACCCTTTGGCTCAAGCGTCTCGGCTCAAACTCACGGCAAAAAGCCGTTGAGCTAGGAGGTTCAAGACTGCTTCTTAAAGAGAAGAAGTTGTCTCCGCGCCGGACTGCGTAGCTAGGATGTTTTTGTTTAGCTAGGCTCTTCTCTTTCTGCAGATCTCAAGTGGTGTCCTTAGACACCATTTGTGTTTTTCGCCTGCCTATTACCGTGAGCTTAGCTTCTCAAGGGATGTCCTTAGACATCCTTTGAGACTTCGACCAGTCACGCATACTCAAGTGGTGTCCTTAGACACTGTTTGAGCTTCGTAGTAAGTACTACCTTTCGAAGGGGGTGTCCTTAGACATTACCTTCAGTTGCGCTCTTGATTCCCTTCTTTGTCTTGGCTGGTTTTCGTCATGTCTTTCAAGGAAGTCTCTTGCACGATTTCGCAGTTTATCTATAACGATATTCTGGAATCCTTTGAGACTAAGGCAATTTTTGCGCAGCTCCATGGACCTTCTCTGGCTGTTTCACCACGAATTTTGTTTCTGTGTCGTTTTCCTAGCATGGTCAATACGGAAAGATTCAGCCGCAACCTTTTTGTAGTTGGAGAAGATGAGTTTCAGAACATCTATGTCGCTGTCTCTGGCAAGCACCCGTTCGACATTTCTATTTTGTTTTCGTCCCTGTCTCTCTTGTTTTACGATTGGTATCTGATGTCAGAATGCGCTTTCGAACATTTTTGTCCAAGCTGGGTTTTCCTCTTGCAGTGTCCTTAGCCACTGCCTCAGGACCAAAGACCCTCTTACTGCATTTGTCTCTTGCCGACCTACCCAGATATAGTCCAAGCGTTTCGTGTCAGCTTAGCCTCGTCTTGTCCTGCCTGAGCGGCATGTCAATGAAAGAAACCGTCTGTGCTCTTTTGCAATCTGTTTATAAGCTGGACAACCCATGCCGTGACACTTAAGACATTTTAAGTTTTGTCTTGCCAAGGCCGAGGCCTTCCCTTTAGAGATCTAGTGTCCCAACGAGCCCAAGGCAGACATTTGCAGGGCATGATTTGCAAGATTTCCTTCTTAGTGCATGCAGTACTCAAGGTTTTCCTGTTTGCTGGTGGGGAGGCTGCAGGAAAACTAAACCACCAATACTGTGACTCAAAACTTTTTATTTTGCAAGCTACAGGCGCAATATGTCGTCTCCTGCTGGTCACATGCAGCCACGAAATTCGGCCGTGCAAATGATTTCTCGTTCCATCAATCTCTAACCTTTTTGGTTCATTTGGCGATGAAAGGTCTCATTGAAACGCCTGGCCTGCCCAAAGCAGACTGCCGCAGAGGACTCGCAAGACTCTATCTTTTGAGCGTGCTGTACCTAAGCTATTCCTGTTTGCTGATGGGGGGGGCTGCAGGAAAACAGGACAACCCATGCCGTGACATTTAAGTTTTGTCTTGCAAAGGCCTTTCCTTTAGAGGCCTAGAGTCTCAGTGAGCCTAAGGCAGACTGTTGCAAAGCATGATCCAGAAGCACTGATCTGCCGTTCTATTAATCTTGACGCTTTCGTTTTTGAATAATTGGAGATGAAGGGTCCCCAGCCGCAAAATTCGGCCCTGGAAACGTACTTTCACCAGCCATCCAGAAGCGCAGTTTTGCCGTTCCATCAAACTAAGAGCTTTCGCTTTTGTTTTATTGGGATGAATCTGACGCCTGCCACAGGGGATCCAGACATCTGAAACCTTTCGCCCTGAGCTGCGGCAAAGGCAGTGTTGACAAAGCAAGTGCAGACTTCTCAACTGCAACTTCGCTCCTTAAGGGCCAAGGCAAAAGGGAGCGTCCAAATAGACCTACCAACTTGGACTTCCGAAAGGCGCAGGGCCTCTGTACATTCGACCCTTCGCACGCCAAGGCGCCAATCAGCGCCTACCTCGACCTACCCACTTGGACCTCCGAGAGGCGCAGGGCCTCTGTAAATTCGACCCTTCGTACGCCAAGGCGCCAGGGAGCGCCTACTTCGACCTACCAACTTGGACTAGGCACAGGGCCTCTGTAAATTCGACCTTTCGTACGCCAAGGTGCCAGGGAGCGCCTACTTAGACCTGCCAACTTAGACCTCCGAGAGGCACAGGGCCTCTGTAAATTCGACCCTTCGTACGCCAAGGCGCCAGGGAGCGCCTACTTCGACCTACCCACTTGGACTAGGCACAGGGCCTCTGAAAATTCGACCTTTCGTACGCCAAGGTGCCAGGGAGTGCCTACTTGGACCTGCCAACTTAGACCTCCGAGAGGCACAGGGC
This sequence comes from Porites rus, assembly GCA_964035705.1. Taxonomy (NCBI): domain Eukaryota; kingdom Metazoa; phylum Cnidaria; class Anthozoa; order Scleractinia; family Poritidae; genus Porites; species Porites rus. The sequence continues at coordinate 97,989 of CAXIVM010001876.1, read as the reverse complement.
CTCTGTAAATTCGACCCTTCGCACGCCAAGGCGTCCATCCAAGAGGCGCAAGGCCTCTGTAAATTCGACCCTTCGCGCGCCAAGGCGTCAAGAAGCGCCTACTTCGACCTACCCATGTTGACCTCTAAGAGGCGCAGGGCCTCTGTAAATTCGACCCTTCGTACGCCAAGGCGCCAGGGAGCGCCTACTTCGACCTACCAACTTGGACTAGGCACAGGGCCTCTGTAAATTCGACCTTTCGTACGCCAAGGTGCCAGGGAGCGCCTACTTAGACCTGCCAACTTAGACCTCCGAGAGGCACAGGGCCTCTGTAAATTCGACCCTTCGTACGCCAAGGCGCCAGGGAGCGCCTACTTCGACCTACCCACTTGGACTAGGCACAGGGCCTCTGAAAATTCGACCTTTCGTACGCCAAGGCGTCCATCCAAGAGGCGCAAGGCCTCTGTAAATTCGACCCTTCGCGCGCCAAGGCGTCAAGAAGCGCCTACTTCGACCTACACATGTTGACCTCTAAGAGGCGCAGGGCCTCTGTAAATTCGACTCTTCGCACGCAATGGCACCAAGGAGCGCCAACTTCAACCTACCTACTGGACCTCCGAGAGGCGCAGGGCCTCTGAAATTTCACCAGCCAACTAGAAGCACAGTTGCCGTCCCATAGGCTGTCGTTTTTGTTTATTGGGGAATGAAGGATGTCAGTGAAATGCTTGGCCTGCCCAAGGCGGCCAGCCACAGGGTATGATCTGCATGACTCAGTCCTTCGTGCGTGCTGTCCTTATAAGCTATTCCTGTCTGCTAGAGGGGGAGCTGCAGGAAAACAGGACAACCCATGCCGTGCCACCTAAGTTTTGTCTTGCAAAGCCCTTTCCTTCAGAGACCTCGAGTCCTAGAGAGCCTAAAGCTGACTGTTGTAGAGTATGATTGGCAAGGCTCCCTTCTTTGAGGATGCAGTGCTCAAGTTGTTCCTGTTTGTTGGTAGGGAGGCTTCAGGAAAACTAAACCACCAATACTGTGACTCAACTTTATTATTTCTCTATTCATTTGTCTTGCAAGCTGCAGGCGCAAATTTCGTCTATTGCCGGTCACACGCAGCCGCGAAGTTTGGTCGTGGCAATGTATATTCATCGGCTAATAGCCTTAAGTCCTTTCGTTCATCGCCTTGTGCCTTGGAGATTATCCTAAGTGTTGTCTCGAGTGTCGTTGTGCCGTTTTTGTCTACAGTCCGCAGTCCGCCCTTTCAAAGAGGTGACCTCAGTCACTGTCCACAGTACGCCTGGCCATTCCTGTCTACTGGTGGGGGGGCAGCAGGAAAACTGGACAACTCATGCCGTTAAGCTGAAGCTGTGTCTTGCAAAGACCAAGGCCTTTCCTTCAGAGATCTTGAGTCTTAGCGAACCTAAAGCAGACTGTTGAAGGGTATGATTTGCAAGACTCCCTTCTTCGGGTATGCAGTACTCATGTTTTACCTGTTGGTTTGCAGGGAGGTTGCAAGAAATCTAAGCCACCAACACTGTGACTCACAGGTTGTTGTCTTGTAAGCTACGGGCGTAATTTGTCGTCTCCTGCTAAACTAATGCAGCCGCGAACTTGGGTTGTAGACACGTACATTTATCAGCCATCCAGAAGCACAGATTTGCCGTCCCATCAATCTAAGTGCATTCGTGTTTGTTTCAGTAAGGATGAAGGGTATCAATGTATCAACCAAAAGGCTTTCGTCTTTGTCTATTAGGGAATGAAGGACATGCCGTGACACTTGAGTTTTGTCTTGCAGAGGCCTCTCCTATAGAGACCTAGAGTCCCAGTGACCTAAAGCAGACTGTTGCAGAGCATGATTGGCAAGGCTCCCTTCTTTGAGTATGCAATACTCAAGTTGTTCAGAAGTATAGGCTTGCCGTCCTATCAACCTAAACGAATTGGTAAATATAAAGAGTGTGTTGCTCCAATTGAGCAGACAAACAGGAGGAGCATTTCTCAGTTTCAGCCCAATGAACTGCACGCTCTACGCATCGTTTAACTCCAGGAGGTGTAAGTAATGCAAGGTTTAGGAAGAGAACCATGGCATGCTTCACGCTTCCTGTGTTCATACCAGGATCTGGTGGCCAACTTCCAATGTCTAAATCCCTTATGTCGAAGCCCTTGAGGCCACTCATTCCTGATAGATTGGCTTCAGCAGTGGAGGGGAAAAGTATCGATGAGATTGCGAGTAATAGAACAGACTCAGGGTTAACGTATTGAAGTAGATGATTTTGGCATGGATGCTAAGGTTAGCTCTACAATTTCGCACGCTGTCTCCACCGGAGCACGTGCGTTTGTCGTCGTACCCCTTATGATCTACGCGATTATTCATTCCAGGAGGTGTAAACAACGCATGGATTAGGGAGGGCCCTGTCATGCTTAGCGCTTCCTGTGTTCATACCAGGATCTTGTGGCCAACTTCCAATGTCGAGAAGGACGTGATCGGCCATGACTTTCAACAAATTGCCTGCCAACAGTGTCTAAACCTTTCGCTGCAAGTGAGCTAGGTGAGAACCTCAGTTTCGTCTGGGGGAGTCTGCACTCAGCCAATCTTGGCGCAAAGTACCATGCTAGGGAATATTTCGGTTTCACCTGTTTCACCAGGTCCATGCAGGTCTGTAGGTTGCCTCCAGCTACGTTTGTTTGCAATGTCCACCACCTCCGTGCCCTTGACCGGCCACAGTCGCCTTTGCTAGTGCACGGACATGGCCTGAGCTCATCAGAGCCACATCGTAAATGTCAAGTAGCAAGTGCGCCACACCAAAGCAATCCGACTGCCCTCTCCAAAGGAGAGAAGTGTCAGCCAGGTGTCGTCACTGCTCAGAGACCAACATGCCCACATTTGTACAACAGGCTGCACGCAGCTGCAACAACTCTGCCTTTCCCGCAATTTGAAAATCATAGAGCAAGAAGCCTTTCCTAATACCTCGCTGCAGTGGCCGCTGGTCACTGGTAATAGTGATGTGAAGTCCATTTGACGACTCCGTTGAGATTTCGCTAGAGCACAACCCCTCGCTGCCATGCTCTTCTTTCGTGAATTCAGGCCCATAGACAGTCAGCAGTCAGCGTCTCACTTGTTTCACCCTCGTTCAGAGGAAATACTACTTGATGGTGGAGTCTCGGCCTTTGGGCTGTGGTTGGTTTTGTTTTGTTTGTTGTTGGGTTGTCTTTGTCCTTTTCTCCACCGTCTGACTGTAATTTCTTTCCTTCAATGATGACCTGGGCACCATGCCCACACGGCGTCCGTACTCGTGGAAAAAAAGACGTTAAAGCATTGCGATACTCCGTATTGGAGTGTTGACCTGCGTCGTGACCATGATTTTGCCGCACTGGAGTGTGGCCGCTGGTCACGCATAATTGTGAAGTGAGGTCCTTTTGAAGCCTTTTTTGCGACCTTGCTTGAGCACAGACCTGCGCCGATATGCTTTTCGTTCGTTAATTCAGGCCTCCTTCTGGACACTCTTTTTCGTCTCACCTGTTTCACCTAGCACAGAGGAAAAACTACGTGATGGTGGAGACTCAGCCTGTGGGCCTTTGGTTGTGGTTTTTGGGTTGTGGTTGTGGTCCTTGTTGTTTTCTCCACCATCAGACTGTTTTTCCCTCCCTTCAACGATGACCTGGGCACCATGCCCACACGGCGTCCGTACTCATGGAAAAAAAAGTGCAAAATTGGAAATGTCGGACATCAACAAAGGGAACTAAGGTTCCCCCTGGGCATCCTCCATTGCCACTCTCCACCACCCGCCTGTTAGGAACGAAGAGCTGAGACTCTCATTCCCATTGGCTCACAGCGTTGCGAATGGCAAAAAGAGGTCGGTGATCCTACTTAGTGCTTGCGCATCTCACTTGCCGTAACTTGCTGGCGGTGCGCTTGTCCACCATTCCAGCTGCGAACACATTGCTGGTCTTTGCAGGGTCTTCTTCCCTTTGATCACTGGCATCTGTCGACAACTCTCGGCGCTGCCTGGACTGGACGGGTCGCCCACCTTTGTCAAGCACACATGTCCTTCGCGATGTGTTGTTTTTTCCCTTGCTTGCACCTTGCTCAGAAGTGCGTGCTGCCTGCAAGAGCACATAGCGCCATGGTACTCAGGGATGGAACCTCCTATGGAAGGGTACTCTGAAGAAAGCCTTGTATTGCGATGATTCTCAGCTTCCCTATGGAATTTGGCCTGGTATGGCTTCTGGCCTACCCTGGACTCGCGCTAAGGCGTGCGTCCAGACTCTTAATGAGACCGCGATAGCTGCGGCCAGAAAGGCTTTGTTTTCATCCAAGACCAGGGGTTTTTTCCCATGTCCGGGATTATATGCAGCCAGGGTGGCCATCTCATAGCAGGACAAATGGCGAAAGCATTTTCTTCAGCGTAGACTCCTCGCCATTTGTGCCTTCCTGGCATCTTGGCAAGCCTCTTAAAAACAGTGCAATCCAAGAAAGCTCTACTTCCAATGTATCTTAGTGAGGGCGGGATGGCAAGCTCAACTAGGGCTGCACAGTTCATAAAGGCTTTGACTCGGATTGTATGGAGAGTTGTCGGAAGGAGGACTTCTCTGAGGCTAGTGCAGTGGGTGAATTCCGAAATTTTCTCAACATTGGTGTTGCAAAGGTCTACACTCTTGAGCAGTCGGCAACTGTCGCACGCATGCGCTCCAATGGCTGCGAAAAGCTTTGTGAGGGCGAGTGCGGTGATTCCCGTGTTGGCTGGGACACGTACAGCTTTGGGGTTTTTTTCCACGAGTACGGACGCCGTGTGGGCATGGTGCCCAGGTCATCGTTGAAGGGAGGGAAAGTCAGTCGGATGGTGGAGAAAATAACACGGACCACAAACAAAAAAAACAACAGAACACAAAACCAAAAAGGCCACAGGCCGCGTCTCCACCATCATGTAGTCTTTCCTCTGTGCTAGGTGAAACCGGTGAGACAAGAAAGAGTGTCTAGAAGGGCCTGAATTAACTGGCGAAAAGCATTTCGGTGCAGGTCTGAGCTTAAGCAAAGTCGCAAAAAGGCTTCAAAAGGGACTTTACTTCAAAGTATAGTGACCAGCGGCCACACCACAGTGCGGCAAAATCAGGGTCACAATGCAAGTCACCACCCCAATGCGGTGTATCGCAATGCTTCAAAGTCGATTACATCCCTGACTCATAGGGTGGCGAAGCTATGCAGCATGCCGTGGAAAAGACTTTCCTTGTGGCACAACCCGTTCAACCGGTTGCACTTACAAGTAAAGTGGCGTGCTACCAATCAAGAATCGTAAGCGGCGGCCTCAATCGACAAAAGCCTGCAGAGATTGCGCGAAGAGACCCCCCCCCGGAGGGGAGGTCGGTTCAGCCCTGATTGGCACCCACAGGTACCAATGGCAAGCAGAGTGGGGTGTCTTCCAGGTCAGCGAGGCACTGCACCATTGCAAAAGGTAGACGGCTTCATGCACGGCCCGTGTGAGACGAGTGAAACAGGTGAAACATGGACAATCCTAGCATGGTATCTGTACTTCTTTATACAAAATTGGAAATGTCGGACTTCAACAAAGGAAACTAAGGTTCCCCCTGGGCATCCGCCATTACCACTCTCTACCACCCGCCTGTTAGGAACGAAGAGCTAAGGCTCTCACTCCTATTGGCTCACTGCAGTTCGAATGGCACAAAGAGCTTGTTTAGTGCTTGCATATCTTACTTGCCGTACTCTGCCGTCAGGCAGCTTGTTCCCCTTTCCAGTCACAGGCTTGCCTCGCCAAGGCGCACGCCCCGACTCCTAACTAGTACTGACAGCACATCGCTTGCGGTAGCCAAGAAAAAGCCTTGTTTTCATCCGAGACCTGGGGCGTACCCCATGTCCGGGATCATGTGCAGCCAAGGTGGCCATCGCATAGCAGGACAAATGGCGAAAGCGTTCTCTTCTGCATAGACTCCTCGCCATTTATGCCTTCCTGGCATCTTGACAAGCCTCCTAAGGACAGTGCAATCTAGGAAGGCCCTACTTCCTATGTACCTCAGCGAGGGTGGAATGGCAAGCTCCACGAGAGCTGCACAGTTCATGAAGGCTTTGACTCGGATTGTATGGAGTGTCATCGGCAGGAGGACTTCTCTGAGGCTAGTGCAGTGCACAAAGGCGAATTCCGGAATTTCCTCAACTTGGGTGTTGCAAAGGTCTATACTCTTAAGCAGTCGGCAACTGTCGCATGCATGCGCTCCGAGAGTGGCAAAATGCATTGGGAGAGCAAGTGCAGTGATTCCTGTGGAGCTGAAACAGCCCGGCGTTAACTCCCCAACCCTAGCTTGCAATCCTGACTCTCGGGGGTATGGAGACTCACTTAAGGTAACCTCCGCGAGATTGATACACCCCTGAAAAAGGTAGTGTCCTAACTTGGCTTCGCTATTGAACACATTTGCTGCCCCTTCCGACGCATGCACCCACTGCAAGGAACAACATTCCGCAAAAGCTTTATACCCAAAGTCTAAGCAACCCTGCGCCTCGACGCTGTTTAGTAGCTTGCAATCACGGAAGACATTATCGGAAATGCCTACCACTGTGGCAGGCAGTTTGACGATGCGTAGCTGCCGGCAGTTTTGCCAGGCCTCTGCCTCAATGAACCTGATACCTGATTCCACACTGACATGTCGCAGGCGTGGAACCCCTGCAAAGGCCCCTTCCGGGACACTTCTCTCTGGGTTCATGGGGACATGAACTGCTAGCGGAATGTGATGGATAGGGCAATCCTCAAGTTCTACTTGAGATGGCAGGATAACACTACAGTTTCGAAAAACGATAGTGTAGTCCATGCCTTGCTGTAGCTTGTCCCAGATTGGGTCCTCTAGGTAAGTCTGTGTGGCAGTTTGCAAAAAGTCAATGCAGCACCCAAAGACTTTGAGATCAGTAACAGAAACGAGATAGTCCATAACCTGGTCTTCTAGATCCTCAAAACGGTCAAACTTTGCAACACTGAGAGAGACCTGAAAGGTCTCTCCCGAAAGCGTAGTCAGCATCAGGGAGCATTCCATGACTGGCTCCTTTTCAGGGGGAGTGCTAATCATGGATGAATCATCAAGCTCCATGTGCAGCAGGCTATTGGCAATAGTCGTTTGAGCCAAAAGTGTCTGGGTCTGCTTGTGGGCTGTTCCCAAGGCCATGGATCCTGAAGACAGATGCTAAGGCACCCACCTAGAGTCTACCATAGACTGGCATGATAATTGGAATATTGATGGTAGAGTTCTTCGTCAAAAGCATCCGAATCAGGCCCTTCCGCAGGGAGCAGCTCCACCCACTGGGGTTTTTCAAACTTGTCACACATAAAGAAGGCATTGTGCTCTGCTTGCACCCACTGTTCAATGTCACCCCAATCCAGGGAGGTAAATCGTTGCAGCTGCTCACACCCACAGAACGCACGGTTGCCTATATCACTGAGCTCCGTCGGGATGACTACTTCTTGCAGTGCCACACAATTCAGAAAGACTTCTTTGCCAATTTGCGTGAGTCGTGGCGGGAGCCATATCCAGTTTAAGGCGACGCAGTGGGCAAATGTGGAAGAGAGGAGGGCTGTGATCTCTGTGCTCATGAGGTTGACCTCCACAAGGCTTTTGCAATTCTCACAGGCCCGCGGCCCGATATTGTGGAAGTCACTCGGCGCTGCTGCTGAAAAAAATTTTCGGGTTGGCAGAGGTAATCAAAGTGCGTGTGCTCAATGGCTGACAGAAATGGCCCGAGACCTTTTAGCACAAATCCCGTTCCGAGAGGTGTTTGTCATCCTAGCCCTATTCCTCCCGCAACTCACATTTGCTGATGAGGCTGCTACAAAGAAAGAGCTGTGGAGTAGTCCCACTGTCCGCAAGTTTGGCTTAGTTGTGGATGTCACTCCAACAGCTACTGGGTTACAAGGCATGCGTGAATATCGTATAGCCTTTCCGGCGTGGTCACAGTCGGCCATCTTCTGCCCTGCGCACTTCCAGAGCTGTAATTATGAGCAACTTGCTAGCAGCCCCTCAAGCACAGTTCACATGGGTTCACAGGCGGGGAAGGCTTATCGACTTGTTCTGGAGGAGCACGGCAAGTGCTATTCAGTCTTAGCGCTCTTGCTTGCCTTTGCGACTCCTTCTCGGAAACGCAAAGGGGATGAGGCGCCAAGCGAGAAGTTACGCCGCCTGAGCAGCCCTAGGCACTGGGACGTCGCCTTAGCGCCGTTCCCGGAAGAGTTTGCGCCGTTGCCCACGCCAACTGAAACTGGCCTGGCGTGCTCCGCTCCATGGGCTTTCCCGCCCAGCCTCTGCGTGTTGGAATCTAGAGCAACGCGGATCCGAGTTTTGGCCATCGCGGAAGCGGGTGACACAGTCACTGCAGATCACCTCTTGCAAATGGCCAGCTTAGCGGCAGAGCATAAGCCCACTGTGCTGGGAATTCCCGGCCAAGTGCCCATTCCGTATCAGCTAGAATGCACGGTAGTCCTACTGCAGAGTCTGCATGCCCTCTTCCAGCTGCTGACCTCTGGCAGCACAATGCAGCACTGTCCCCAAGCGGCCAGCTTCGCTGTGGCACTAGGCACCGCCGCCCGACACGACAATGGGCACATAGTGTCGATGGCTGCCAGCCTCGCGCTGGCTCTCCGATCTGGCAGATCTACCCTTGCAGTAGCAGGAGTCTTTGGTGCAGGTAAGACCCGATCCCTGACCTTTCTACTCGCCTGGCTGGCTCTTACCACGCACCTTAAGATCGCTGTAGTACACAAAGAGAATCCGGCGGGTCGGGCAATCACCAAGTTACTCACAGCCTTTGACCTTGGACCAGATCACCAGAGATACTTCGTGCGGCCAGTCAGCAGAGAAGAGGCAGAAACCAACACAGCCTGCACTGACTATGACTTGCGGGCAAGCGACGCGGCATCATACATCCCTGGCTGCCATGTAGTAATTGTCACAACTGGACTCGTCTGGGATCAAAAAGGACAGACTCATTCAACGCTCAACACCCACATGGAAAATGTAGACCTACTTATCAGTGAAGAGGCACAGCAGGATATGGACCTCAAATCTGCATTTGCGCCAACAGTCCCCCGACAGCCCTTCTTTCGTCTGCTGCTGGGTGATCCCAAGCAGAGCCCAGGTGGAGTGGCCGATGGACAGAGAGCTCATCGCACACTCCTACTCAAAGCACCCCTTGGGCTACGAGCCCCCACTACCTGGTACATGCCGCGTGAAATACCAGGGGTCTGCCACATGCTCCTCCGGCACGGGCGAGGCTTTGGCCTTGGCGACCTAAAAGAAACGGCTAAAGTAGTGGGTCACAGGCCATTGGGGAGCAGCTGGTTTCGCCCGGAGAAGGTCAAAGCCACGTCTCCTTTTGCCTGTCAATTACAGTCCACCTACAAAGATCTCTCCAGAGTGGACCTGGACCTTGTTGGTAGGTCTAGGATATGCAGCCACCAGCCCAGACAGCCCGCTCGACTTCCGCCAGGCGCAAACTGCGGCTGAGAGATCGGGAGTCGCAAACCCACACTGCTGGAGTTTAATGTTGCCCACGAGTGCAAGGGTTGCCCAGGAAGTGTATGAGCCGTTGATAGGTATTCAGTATCCCATGTTGCGCAGCCGAATGGGAGACACCTGGCAAATAGGTACCACCTCCATCCGAGAGGATCACAAGATTGCCTCGGGCTTACGATTCGTCCACTGGTGCCATGCGTCGCCCAATGTGCAAGCAAAACAAAATCCAAAAAATGACCCCACAGTTCGGGTGTATCAGCATATCGAAGACCAACTTACCAAAGCAGGCTCTGACACCGATGACATCTTGGCCCTCACAACCACCCGGGAAGGGGCCACGAACCTACGCAATTATTTCTCCATTGCCGGTAAGAAGGCGAATGCAGAGACTGCAGTCAAGGTGGCAGGCGCCACGGCCAAGCATTGCATCGTTATTCACGGGGTGTCAACCTTCCTCAGTGGCGAAGGACGCCACCAAGATTACGACCAGGAGTGCTTCACACGAGCAAACGTAGCCTATAGCCGAGCCACTGACCTTACCATCCTGGCATGTCCATTGAATATGCAAGGGATGCCTGGGGCCCTGCAAGTCCTAGCAGCCCTTCTGCATGGCGTCCAGACGATACATACCTATGACAGTAACAAAGAGCCTGATATCGTAGGCTCCCTGGACCTTACAGCCACACAAGTTGCGCAGGCCACGACTTTCTTCCAACAGGCGCTCCTGCCTCACCCCATGTGGCTTGGCCCCCTGCCGGTATGTCTCGTAGAACACCATCACGGTAAGGTTAGGCGCTTACGCCTCGTCTTAGCCACAATTACGCATCTAACCAAAGCGGAAATCAACAGCCTCGTCGAAGGGCCCTACCTGCCTGGTGGTACGGTCTTGCATGACCTCGTCTATGGATATGCAGCTGATGCTTCGATTGAGCCAGAGTGGCTGGTCATAACAGATGGGCAGCAGCCAGGACATTGGCGACTTCTCCACAATAGCTCGGGCCCAGGGCGACGATGCAGCGTAGGAAGCTCCCTGCGCTATCAACCGACGCCGAGCACGCGTGAGCAGCGTAGTGCACAGGATTATACTTTCGAAGCACTGCACCGTGTGTACTTCTATGACGCATGGAGAGCGCAGCCGGTCTTGGATGCCATAGACTCTGACCTCATCCTGCCATCGCGACCAGGCCTTTTAGTGCATGGCTGCTATTGGCCTCGGCAAAGTCTGCCGCCTGATGTCCTCTCTGTCTCTGATCGCGACCCAGACAACGAGGAACATGAAGCTCAAGAAGGGCATTTGCTATCCTCTCCTGCAGAGACAGATGCTGCGATGGCTGAGGAAGCCACACCACGAGTACGGACGCCGTGTGGGCATGGTGCCCAGGTCATCGTTGAAGGAAGGGAAGAACAGACAGATGGTGGAGAAAGGAACGAAGACCCCAAAACCAACCCAAACCAAACACCCAAGCCCGCAGGCCGAAACTCCACCATCTTGTAGTCTTTCCTCTACACTAGGTGAAACGTGTGAAACAGAGACTAGTGGCAATTAATGGGCCTGAATTCTCAAAAGAAAAGGACTGCAGCGCAAGCTGTGTTCATGGAAAGCCGCCTAGGAGGCTTCAAACGGACTTTCCTTACCAAGTGTTGGTGACCAGCGGCCACACCACAGTGTGGCAAAACAAGGTCACTTTGCAGGTCAGGTGTCTCGCGATGCTCCAGCAGTGGTTGTAATCAGGTCGACCAAGTGTGCCAAGATCTAAGCAGCAATCCGTGGAAAAGACCATTCTTGCAGCACAACCCGTTCAACTGGTGGCGCATACAAGGCCAGTCACATGCTGCCCGACAAGATTCAAACGTGGCGGCAATTCCTAGCGAGAGAAGCCTGCAGCTAAGGGTGAACCGGGCACAACCTCCCCGTGGGGAGGCAGACCCAACACCCTTCGGCACACAACGGTGCCAATAGGGGATGTCACTTGAGTCTGTGAGGCGCTGCGTAATGGCAAAAAGTGAACTGGTGCGTGCAAGGCCCGTGTGAAACATGTGAAACATTGAGCTCTCCTAGCATGATATCTGTACCTCTTTGTACAAAATTGGAAATGTCGGACATCAACAGCGGGAACTAAGGTTCCCCCTGGGCATCCTTCATTGCCACTATCTACCACCCGCCGTGTAGGAACGCAGAACTAAGGCTCTCGCTCCTATCGGCTCACTACGCAGCGGATGGCGAGAAGAGGTCATGGTTCTACTTGGTGTCTGTGCATTTTTCTTGCCGTATATGCCTGGAAATCATCCTTTCCCAACGCTCGAATACTGGCACTTGGCTCAACTCACTGCCCACGTCGCTCTTGCTCCTCTCCTGCCTCTGAAGCATTGCTGGTCTTTGAGGCTGGGTCTAGATAGTCTTCTCGCCAAAGATCGTTTGCATCATAGATCATCGAATGCCATGGTGCCGAAATACTTGCAGCTTGGGGCGACCACTACACGTAGCACTTGACACCTACTGAAAGCACCATGCCAATGACCGACTACTGTGTCTGGCAGGTGGACGATTTGCAGTTGTCGACATCACCGCCACGCCGAGACCCTTCTCTATCCGACAGCAGCTGGGCACTCACTCCATGCATAACGGAGGGCAACTATGGTTAGTTACTCGTGTTGAGGAGTACTGTTTCGCAACTGCTGGCCTACTCCGGACCCGAGCTAAGGCTCGCACCCAGACTCTAACAAAATTGATAGCAGGGCCACGACAGCTGTGGATGGAAGGATGTTCCTCTATCCTAAACCAGGGGTGTAGCCCATGTCCGGGATCATATGCAGCCAGAGTGGCCATTTCATGGCCGGACAGATGGCGAAAGCATTTTCTTCCGCATAAACCCCTCGCCATCTGCGTGTTCCGGGCATTTTGACCAGCCTCCGAAGGGCAGTGCAGTCCAAGAAAGCCCTACTTCCAATATACTTGAGAGCAGGCGGAATGGCAAGCTCAACAAGGGCTGCACAGCTCATAAAGGCTTTAACTCGGATTGTATGGAGAGTTGTCGGTGGGAAGACTTCCCGAAGGCTAGTGCAGTGGCCAAAAGTGAATTCCGGAATTTCTTCAATCATGGTGTTACAGAGGTCAACACTCTTGAGCAGTCGACAACTGTCACAAGCGTGCGCTCCTATGGCTGCAAAGTGCTTTGGGAGAGCAAGTGTGTAGATGCCTGTAGAGCTGAGGCAGCCCGGTGCTAGCTCTCTGGTCGTGTCTTGCAGGGTTAACCCGTTCGATTCAGATCGGGGGGATGGAAACTCACTCACGGTGACCTCAGCAAGGTTGATGCACCCTTGGAAGAGGTATTGCCCGAAATTGGTTTCCCCATTGAACACGTTTACAGCTCCACCCGAGCATACACACGCTGCAAGGAACAACATTCCGAAAAGGCTTTGTAACCAAAGTCGCGACAACCCGGAGCCAAGACACTATTTAGGAGCTTGCAGTCCCGAAAGGCATCTGCAATGCCTACCACTGTGGCCGGCAGTTTGACAATGCGGAGTTGCCGGCAATCTTGCCACGCCTCTGCACCAATGAGCCTGATCCCTGACTCGACGCTAACGTGTCGCAAGCGTGGCACACCTGCAAAGGCCCATTCTGGGACAGTTTCTTCTGAGTTCATAGGGACATGAACAGCTAAGGGGACTTGATCAACAGGATAACCACCGAGCTGTTCTTGTTCTGGCAGGGTAAGACTACAGTCCCTGAAGACAATGGTGTATTCTCTACCTTGCTGCAACTTATCCCAGATTGGGTCCTGCACAGCTGTTCAATGCCTGCTCCACAGAATGCGCCTTCAGGCAGTGCTCGTGGTTTATTAGTACAATCCATATCAAAGGTGATACTTGCAAGCGTGAGGCAACTCGAAAGCACATCTGCCAAGCTGTGCGCCTGGTGCCAGGACGCTGCTGTCCTCTGTTTCGTGATTGATCCGAATGCTGCCTAGGGAACAGCACTCTGCAAACACCCTTTGTCCATAATGGACACACCCTGGTGCGGCGACCTCACGCAGCACATAGCACCCCATGAAAGTCCCTTCCGCCAGACTGACGACCGAAGATGGAAGCTTGACAATCTGTGATTGCTGGCAACTCTCCCAGGCCGCAATTCCCATATGTTGGATGCCAGTTGCCACTTCTACGTGCCGGATCGAAGGTGCTGCGTAGAATGCTCTGTCTGCAATTTCCCCTCGCGGGTTGGCCGGGACACGAACTGCTTTGGGGTAGCCTTCTTTGCCGTCTGCCTGGAAATGCCAAATGGAATGCCCTTCCACCATACAGGGACGAACTACTATTTGCAGTTGCGGCCGCTGCAGGAGCACCGTGCGGAATGCCTCTGACAGAGGTTGCTGCTCGCGAAGGTCGAGCAATTCCAATTCACAACCAAATACCTCTAAGTCAGAGACTGTAGGCAGAAAGCAAAGAATGTCGTCTTCTAGCTCTGCCACATCTTCATAATAGGAGAGGTTTGCTTGCATCGTATATTCCGTGCCAGCTACGGTAACCAACTCGAGGTTAACCTCATAGCGATCTTGGGGGGGCGGCATTGCTATGTAGGTGCTTGGTTTGCTTGAGCCAAACAACTGTGGTGCAGGAGGTGTGTCCTTTGCAAGGCCATAGTGGCAACTAAGCCACAATAGAGAAGGTGACTAAGGTCACCCATCTCATGGCGGAGGTTGAGCGACACGGATGCAATTGTTGTGTGGGGAGACTCCTGATGAGCTACACTACTGCCACCACCCGTAGGACCACCCTGAGGGCAAAGGCGGTGGGGGAGGCTTGCTGTGCCAGGAAGATCCTGCTGCAGTTGAGGAACTTCCCGCTTCCATAGGGGGGTCAGTGCGGCGGGCTTTGTTACTTGGATCGGTGGTTTCCTAACTGTAGCCCATGTGGTCCCTAAGTGCCTGCTTATGGCTCGCGAGTTGGAGTCTGAACGTGGCGTTCCCAGTGAGCCACCCGCAGAGCTGATCCCATTCATCTTCGGAGTAGTGAATCATGCCATATTGGTTGTAAGGACGATCTGCCATCTTCGGAGTGGAAAGCATATCCTTTGCGGTAGTACTCACTGAGAACAGAACAAGGGACCTTAGTCAAGCTGAAACGGGCAGATATCAGGTTCCACCCTGTGCAGGACATGGCAATTCTGAGCCCGGAGGTCAGCCATTGTGCTACCACTGCGCTTTCTGCTCCGATGTCCCCTTGCTCGAAATTGCCAAGCGCCGTTGCCAGTCTAGTGTAGCCCATGCCAAACCTTCCATACCCCTTGGCAAAGGCACAGCTGGGTTCAGCGTTCATGGTCTCGTCCTCTGTGGCTTCGTCTGCTTCGTCTGCCTGCGTTTCTGCCATTTCCACCGGCACTGGGAGAGCAAGTCGTGGCGACCGTTCTGCTGACCCGGTGTCTTCTGAGGCAGAGTCTTCTTCTGCTGGCAGATCAGCTGTGGGATTTCTGGCTGTTGCCAGATCTCTCCACCCGGGGACTTCAATGCGCATTCGCAGTTGCAACAGGGAGGGAAACGCGAAGGCTTGTCCCAAAGACGGGTCAAGGGCTCCACTAGAGTATGCTCTTTCGGCCCAGGAAGTAGTCGGCATGCGGGGGTATCGATCATAAACAATGTCTTTGGTGTGCACTCCAACCACGATCAATGGGTTGTCTTCAGCCCCTTCTTCTTTTGGCCGATATCCAGAGCCCCCCTTCACCTCTGCTGGCTTGAAGCCCTGCTGCTCCATGGCTGTGACCAGGTCAGGCAGGATCTGGACTGGTAGATAAACAAAAAGGTCATTGGTGGGTAGCGTTTGTTCTCCATACTCCATCCCCCTGACGAAGGACATGATGACAGTGCGCATGAAGGTAAGGGCATCTACATCTTTTTCTTTTGTGGTCTGCGATTTCCCTTCCCCAGTTTGGGCTGCTCCTGTACCCTGATCTCTGTGTTGATTGTCAAAGGAGCAGCACCTCGCAATGAAAGCTAGGAGGCCATATTGCCAGAAACGAGGGCTTGCATGGAGAGCGAGCTGCTTCTGTGTGATGAAAGGGCATGCCGGATGCCCATTTTTACGAAAGCAAAAGGGTTAGACAGAGGGGCAGCGAAGGCTTCACTGATAAGGAGAAGATCGCCGATGTAGGCCTGGTTGATCTGATCTGGAATGTCTATAAACGAGGAGCCATGGAGTGCTTGTTCAGTCACTCTCCTCCAGAGGAACGTGCGGACAAGGCGGTTGATTTGCTTGCTGGAGACAGCAAGCCTCGCCATTGGCCATTCTCTAGGCAGGTCGCTGTAGATCTGTATTGAGGGGAGCGGCACCTTTTGCCCGTGAGCTTCTCTGGTGGTTCCCGCTGCCTTTTGATAGTCGTACAAAATCTGCATGGCTCTCTGTTCGGATTCCAGCTGGAGATCAGTGGCGGCCGTGCCTCCACGCTCTGCTTGCTCTTGATCACTGGCAATATCAATTTCTGTCATGGCTTGTGGGCGCTCTTGCGCTGAGCCAGGGCAGTTAGGTGGTGTCTCTGGGTTTCTGCAAACTGGGGTCTCCTGCCTTTGAGCGCTTCGACTGGCTAGGATCATTTAGCGTGGCCGGCGGTTGCGCATGTTCTGGAACGCTGTCGAGCGGTTGCCTGGATGTTGAGGCAAGTGATTTGCGTGACTTCTTTGGTTGCGCTCGCCCAGTATGAGCCTTAGGCCCTGGTCTTCGCTTGATTGGGGACTCAGAGGAGTGCGACCTGGGGCTATCACTGGGATGGTCCACGTTCTGTGGGGGTAGCGCACTCCTTGCATCATCGCCTGCCGCCCGCATGTCCTCTTGCGCGGGACGTGCGACAGGAGGAACAGGACGATTGCTAAGGCAATCACCCTCTTCTGTGGAAGAGCTGCTGGCACTATCATTATCTTCCATGTGGGCATCATCGTCCTCTGGTTGCTCTGTGCTCGGGATAGTGGGCGACTCAGATGGGGAGCTGTGGACCAAGACGACGTCTTGTGTGGCTTCCTCAGCCATTGCAGCATCTGTCTCTGCAGGAGAGGATGGCATATGCCCTTCTTGAGCTTCATGTTCCTCGTTGTCTGGGTCGCGATCAGAGACAGAGAGGACATCAGGCGGCAGACTTTGCCGAGGCCAGTAGCAGCCATGCACCAAAAGGCCTGGTCGCGATGGCAGGATGAGGTCAGAGCCTATGGCATCCAAGACCGGCTGCGCTCTCCATGCATCATAGAAGTACACACGGTGCAGAGCTTCGAAAGCATAATCCTGTGCACTACGCTGCTCGCGCATGCTCGGCGTCGGTTGATAGCGTAGGGAGCTTCCTACGCTGCATCGTCGCCCTGGGCCCGAGCTATTGTGGAGAAGTCGCCAATGTCCTGGCTGCTGCCCATCTGTTATGACCAGCCACTCTGGCTCCATCGAGGCATCAGCTGCATATCCATAGACGAGGTCATGCAAGACCGTGCCACCAGGCAGGTAGGGCCCTTCGACGAGGCTGTTAATTTCCGCTTTGGTTAGATGCGTAATTGTGGCTAAGACGAGGCGTAAGCGCCTAACCTTACCGTGATGGTGTTCTACGAGACAGACCGGCAGGGGGCCAAACCACATAGGGTGAGGCAGGAGCGCCTGTTGGAAAAAGGTCGTGGCCTGCGCAACTTGTGTGACTGTAAGGTCCAGGGAGCCTACGATGTTGGGCTCTTTGTTACTGTCATAGGTATGTATCGTCTGGACACCATGCAGAAGGGCTGCTAGGACTTGCAGGGCCCCAGGCATCCCTTGCATATTTAATGGACATGCCAGGATGGTAAGGTCAGTGGCTCGGCTGTATGCTACATTCGCTCGTGTGAAGCACTCCTGGTCATAGTCTAGGTTGCGTCCTTCGCCACTGAGAAAGGTTGACTCCCCATGAATGACGATGCAATGCTTGGCCGTGGCGCCTGCTACCTTGACTGCAGTCTCTGCATTCGCCTTCTTACCGGCAATGGAGAAATAATTGCGTAGATTCGTGGCCCCTTCTCGGGTGGTTGTGAGGGCCAAGATGTCATCAGCGTCAGAGCCTGCTTTGGTAAGTTGGTCTTCGATATGCTGATACACCCGAACTGTGGGGTCATTTTTGGGATTTTGTTTTGCTTGCACATTGGGCGATGCATGGCACCAGTGTATGAATCGTAAGCCTGAGGCAATCTTGTGATCCTCTCGAATGGAGGTGGT
The DNA here is from genome assembly GCA_964035705.1 of Porites rus. Lineage (NCBI taxonomy): Eukaryota > Metazoa > Cnidaria > Anthozoa > Scleractinia > Poritidae > Porites > Porites rus. The sequence continues at coordinate 80,304 of CAXIVM010001876.1, read as the reverse complement.
ACCTATTTGCCAGGTGTCTCCCATTCGGCTGCACAACATGGGATACTGAATACCTATCAACGGCTCATACACTTCCTGGGCAACCCTTGCACTCGTCGGCAACATTAAACTCCAGCAGTGTGGGTTTGCGACTCCCGATCTCTCAGCCGCAGTTTGCGCCTGGCGGAAGTCGAGTGGGCTGTCTGGGCTGGTGGCTGCATATCCTAGACCTACCAACAGTCCTTCCGGGAGGTCCAGGTCCACTCTGGAGAGATCTTTGTAGGTGGACTGTAGCTGACAGGCAAAAGGAGATGTGGCTTTGACCTTCTCCGGGCGAAACCAGCTGCTCCCCAGTGGCCTGTGACCCACTACTTTAGCCGTTTCTTCTAGGTCGCCAAGGCCAAAGCCTCGACCGTGCCGGAGGAGCATGTGGCAGACCCCTGGTATTTCATGCGGCATGTACCAGGTAGTGGGGGCTCGTAGCCCAAGGGGTGCTTTGAGTAGGAGTGTGCGATGAGCTCTCTGTCCATCGGCCACTCCACCTGGGCTCTGCTTGGGATCACCCAGCAGCAGACGAAAGAAGGGCTGTCGGGGGACTGTTGGCGCAAATGCAGATTTGAGGTCCATATCCTGCTGTGCCTCTTCACTGATAAGTAGGTCTACATTTTCCATATGGGTGTTGAGCGTTGAATGAGTCTGCCCTTTCTGATCCCAGACGAGTCCAGTTGTGACAATTACTACATGGCAGCCAGGGATGTATGATGCCGCGTCGCTTGCCCTCAAGTCATAGTCTGTGCAGGCTATGTTGGTTTCTGCCTCTTCTCTGCTGACTGGCCGCACGAAGTATCTCTGGTGATCTGGTCCAAGGTCAAAGGCTGTGAGTAACTTGGTGATTGCCCGGCCTGCCGGATTCTCTTTGTGTACTACTGCGATCTTAAGGTGCGTGGTAAGAGCCAGCCAGGCGAGTAGAAAGGTCAGGGATCGGGTCTTGCCTGCACCAAAGACTCCCGCTACTGCAAGGGTAGATCTGCCAGATCGGAGAGCAAGCGCGAGGCTGGCAGCCATCGACACTATGTGCCCGTTGTCATGTCGGGCGGCGGTGCCTAGTGCCACAGCGAAGCTGGCAGCTTGGGGACAGTGTTGCATTGTGCTGCCAGAGGTCAGCAGCTGGAAGAGGGCATGCAGACTCTGCAGTAGGACTACTGTGCTCTCTAGCTGATACGGAATGGGCACTTGGCCGGGAATTCCCAGCACAGTGGGCTTATGTTCTGCCGCTAAGCTGGCCATTTGCAAGAGGTGATCTGCAGTGACTGTGTCACCTGCTTCCGCGATGGCCAAAACTCGGATCCGCGTTGCTCTAGATTCCAACACGCAGAGGCTGGGCGGGAAAGCCCATGGAGCAGAGCACGCCAGGCCAGTCTCAGCTGACGTGGGCAACGGCACAAACTCTTCCGGGAACGGCACTAAGGCGACGTCCCAGTGCCTAGGGCTGCTCAGGCGGCGTAACTTTTCACTGGGCGCCTCATCCCCTTTGCGTTTCCGAGAAGGAGTCGCAAAGGCAAGCAAGAGTGCTAAGACTGAATAGCACTTGCCGTGCTCCTCCAGAACTAGTCGATAAGCCTTCCCCGCCTGTGAACCCATATGAACTGTGCTTGAGGGGCTGCTAGCAAGTTGCTCATAATTACAGCTTTGGAAGTGTGCAGGGCAGAAGATGGCCGACTGTGACCACGCCGGAAAGGCTATACGATATTCATGCATACCTTGTAACCCCGTAGCTGTTGGAGTGACATCCACAACTAAGCCAAACTTGCGGACAGTGGGACTGCTCCACAGCTCTTTCTTTGTAGCAGCCTCATCAACAAATGTGAGTTGCGGGAGGAACAGGGCTAGGATGACAAACACCTCTCGGAATGGGATTGGTGCTAAAAGGTCTCGGGCCATTTCTGTCAGCCATTGAGCACACACACTTTGATTACCTCTGCCAACCCGAAAGTTTTTCAGCAGTAGCGCATGCGCTTCTTCCATGGAGTCAATTTGCTGCCCCGCTACACAACTCTGTAGCAGCACTAGCAATTCTTGGTCAGATCGGTGGAGGTTGGACACCAACAAGCTAATGGCACCTTCCCAATCATCGCTGGTCATTACAGCTTCAAAGCGAATCCAGGAGGCCAAGCGCATGGGGGCAGCTATTCGGTCCCGGCGAGGAACCACCTCTGGGTGTGTGAGTTTTAGCGTTGTAAGACTGACCTGGCCTGCAGGGAGCTGGCACTGAAGCCAGTGCCAGTAACTATGTTTATGCTTGCCCATCCACCTTGCAGATTCTGTTACATACGTGATGTGCAGGGATCGTTGCAACATACCAAGCTCCTCCTCTGTCGGCTTCCAGTCGCACAGACAATCTTCAGCAGCATGGACAACTTGGATGACCGCCCCGGTTAGTAACTGTTAGAAGACATAGTAACTATACTATAACCATACTTATAAGTTGTCTAACCATACTTATAAGTCACCCATTTATCCATAACCACTTAATAACTTGATCAACCATTTAGATAAAGTTAATAAAACTTCTAACCAGTTAGACGCTTTAGCTTCACTAGGTTGCTAAGTTTTGTAACCGACTTAGGCTACTTATCTAACTGGATAGGGTCGACTTAGCTAAGTCTTCTAAGTGACTTAGGTACGACTTAGCTAAGTAGCCTAAGTCGAGTTAGCTAAGTGGGTTAGTGGACTTGGCTATGTAGGCTAAGTCGACTTAGCTAAGTGGGCTAAGTCCCTGCTAAGTGTTTTTCAAGGATGGCTGATATATAGATTTTTTTATTTACAAAAGCAATTTTCAATTGACAGCCTGTGCGTATATGTGCTTTGCTTCGCAACGACACAGCATTAATTTCCAAAGGCGCGTGACAGGAAGGGCATGTTTGGGTGTGCCAGGAAGATTCCTTTATTCTCCTGCTGGGTTAGCTGAAAAGGCAAAGCCAATGGACGCTCTAAAGTTTTTAGCGGCTGGGAGAAGCGGAATTGTTTTTTGCAGTACAGGAGAGGCGTTTGTGGACTGCAGGATTGGACTTGCAAGCCATATAGACTTACTGTTTCATTCGATGTGTTTGGGACAGAGGGGTTGAAAGAACCACCTATTTGGTGTTTTCATGTCTCGCGCTTGGACGAAAAAAGGTTTGCAGTGTCTAACGCACCCTCTTGTTCATGGAGAGCTCCTGCCAATCTCAAAAGATAGATGTCATCAATTGGTGTTTTCATGTCTCGTGCTTGGACAAAAAAAGGGTTTGCAGTGTCTAACGCACCCTCTTGTTCATTAGAGAGCTCCTGCCAATCTCCAAAGATAGATGTCATCAATTTGTGTTTTCATGTCCCTCTGGGCGAGTTAACCAAAACCCTGCCATGTCAGCGAGTGCACCCTGCTACAGAGAAGCTTTAAAGACGTTTGTGTGACAATGTAATGTTGTGTGCTCACTTGCGCAAGCCTTTCTTCATGTAGTTGTTCGAATGTTTTGTTTGTCGTAGTAAATACGGTGTAATGTAAGATCTGTCGCTTTCCGCCCCGGCTTCATGTCTGGACTGGTTGCGCGGTTGCGCAGCAGCAGCTGCGGACTGACACAGGTGCGCTAGCCGCCTATACAGCCATCTCTGGGAGAAACATGGTACAAAACCCACGCAAGAGTTTGTCGCAACAACGACTCGTGTGTGACAGTGACTTGCTTTTTGGAATCTGTTGCAACCAAGTGCTTTTTGCAATCAGTGTGTGCAGTTGACTCAAGTTGGCAACTCCTGCATGTTGTGTTTGTTTGCAAGACATGATTCCAGCGTTGTTCACTCGTGTTTTTGCATTTCTTGGCTCTCAGATTTGACTGGCTCAGCACACAGCGTTTCGTGAGGGCAGTGCAGAGCACGCTTGCAGGGCTTTGCTCGCAATGAAGGATGAGGTGCGAGGCAAGATTGCGGAGTTCATCAAACGGGCCGAAGATGGTGGCCATGTTCAAACCATGAACTCGTTGTTCGGTTTCTTGAAGTCAGAGAACCTCTTGTATGAACAGCGTGTGATCCCTGCGTTGGTCCATCCACATCCCAATAATCGTGACGGCCTTGGCGTGCTTCCTAGAGAGTGTCACAGTTTGCTCAGTGACATCGGTGATAGTGGTTGGTCTTGGAAAGAAGTGAGGGCAGTTGCATGCGAAGTCTCAGATACTGATGGTGTGATGAACTTCAACCAAAAGTTGGTGCAACGTTCCCAGGGTTTGTTGCCTCCTGTGGCACCAGGAAGTGTGAAATATGCTTCACTCTCAGCCACACACACCAATATGGTGTTGCGCATGTTTGCTGCGCACCATCGACATGAAGACACCAGGTTCACAAACAATGATCAGCTTAGCTTGGAGAAGCTTCAGCTGCACGATGTCGAGTACCATGATGCTGTCACGCATGGCCTCAAGTGGGAGATACTTTCGTCGGAAGTGATGTCAGCATTTCCCAATCTCCCAAGCTTGATTCAGCTCACTTGCAACACCAGTGGCCAACTCCAAAGAAAGGAGACAGAGCTTCAGCTTTGTCTGAGGGTTTTCCGTTCATATTTGGACCAGAAGGCTGTCAAGAGTGTTGTGGGTTTCAATGATGTCAAGAAAATGCTTTTGAAAAGCAAACCAGAGTTCAAAGAATACCTACCCGATCTTTTCAACTTCGTCATGAAGTTCAGTGGGGGGGACACGGCGCCTTTCCTGCATGAGACGGTGGACATTTGTGCAGCCTGGCCCCGGCGAGTGTTGGGCCACGAGTTCTGGGAGGCCATTAACTTCCAACCCAGCGCTTTGGATCATTTGGGTGTGCTTTTTCGTGTATATATATATATATATATTTGTTTACACACATGTTTTTGATGGGATTTTGTACGTGTCTTCTGGTGAGGAAAGAGTCCACCATTGGTGCTGATCAGACATGCAGCCATTCAGTTGGCACTTTGTCCACTTGGGAAACTCGTTTCCCATTCAGACGTGAAGCGTCTCCCGTTGCATGAGAACGCGTCCAAGGCTGAATCGATGATACGCCAGATTAGAGATTTGGCCAAGGATCAGAGCGTTGAATGTTTGGGGTTGGTGCACGAGTGGGAGCGCGCTGCTTTGCTGTGTCTCTTAGACAGAAGGGTCCCAGGTATGGATGTGAAAGAGACTTTGGAAGCTCAAGCTGCCTTACTCACTTGGAAGGTGAGGGAAACTCTCGGAGTGAACCTGACCAATGAGTGGGATTCACATGTCACCATGTCTGGTGAAGGTGCGCGTGCTTCATCTTCGACAGGTGAGAATCCTGGGTTAGCGAGACCTGTTGAGGATTAAACACCCCTTTTGTTGTTGTTGTTGTTGTTGTTGTTGTTGAAACCATGCGTTTTTGAGGCTATATGCTCTCACTTTTCTTGAAACATATGAGACTATGGGTTTTTTCAGACCATATATGTGCAACCGCTACTGTGACATTTCAGGATGAGGCAATACTCCAACACCGGAAAGATTGCCAATATGAAGGATCTGGTTGAAGAGATGGGGTTCAAGGTAGGGTGTCATGTCATCAGGAAAGACAAAGTCACGGCGCAAATCTTGGGTTTCAAGGATGAGTATGTTCTCCTCGATGTGAACGCGGGTGGTATGTCAGGGGAATGCCGGGTAGATGCCCAGTCATTTGTCAACAATGAGTGGACTCTCTTTAAGCCTAAAACAAAGCCTGAGTGTTTGCCAGAGTATTGGGAGCATGGCCCACTGCAGAACCCCGAGATCCAACAGAGCTGCATCAGAGCCAAGATCTTGTTGGAACTTCGCAACAGCATGGGCAAATGCACTTCTGTTGTCAACCCTTCTTGCCTGAAACTGATGACAAAGCCCAAAGGCGTGTTTGCTGAAGAGAAGATTGAGAAGCACGCCCTGCGTTTGATACCATTCACCAATGCCATCTTTTCAAGAGAGCATGGAACAGAGAACCCCAACTCTTCTCAGATCAAGGTGTTTACCTTTCAGGATGAGTGGGACTTTTACCTGGTTCCAAGTGTTCAGCTCCCCAAGGAAGACAAGAAAGGCATGATCGTTCCCTTTTGGTTTGTTGGCGCGACCTACGACCCTGACATGGCTAATTGTGAGCTGGTTTGCGCAAAAGGAGCTTCATCGAAAAGCTTCGAGGGTATGACAGTAAAGATTCCTTTCGTTCGCAACACCCATGCCTTGAAGGCTGGTGATGAGTTGCTGCTCTATAAGGAAAAAGTGAAGAAACCACTCGATCTGGAACAATTGCTTCCAAACAAGAGGGTTCGCACCAAAGGAATCGTGTGATTGGGGTGATATGTGATGTTTGTTTTGGCAACTTGGTTTACTGCAAATTGCAATTAGAATGATATCACTCATTCTTTGTTGTTGTTGCCTGCCAGTTTTGACAAGCACCCCAATATAGACACACAGAGCAATTGCAGAGTTCCGCTGCGAGATGAGGTGACCAAAAACATTCCTCCATAAGCATGTACATTCATTAGCTGGAGTAGTCATGTGAAGGACTTTTTGATGCGCTTGTGTGTTTCGAGTGTATGAATATAAAATGATGCTGGTGAGCAAGGGTGAATAGTTGCTGACATATGGTGCATGGCATTTGTGAGGCTTTGGCACAGTCTAACTCGCTGACATAATTGTGAGCTTTAGCAGGGTCTGACTCGCTGGCACTCTCGCTGGCATATTTGTGTGCCTTGAGCAGGGTCTATATCTCGCTGGCCACATTGTGAGGCTTTAGCAGGGTTCAACTCGCTGGCAGATTTGATCGCCTTTCTAGACCAAAATCCAGCGATGGAATTGAAGTCCGCGAGTCGTGTCGAGATTGTGAGCCTGATTGGCTGTCGCCTTGATGACGGCGAACTTTGGGTGCCTCAGGTGCAAACCATTGGGGACTCCAAGCTCATGTTACTCTCGAAATGGGACCGCGGTCTGACCAAATTCCTCACCGGCAAGTGCTTGGACTGGAATAAGGACAAGAAGAATCTGAATAGCACTTCGGCTGGAGCCTATTTAGATCATTTGTGCAAGCTCCGGAAAGCGGCATCTCTCAAGGCAGTCCAGGATGCCCACACCAATGAGTCTGATGATGAGGTGCCGGGGCCATCTTCCAAAAGGGCCAGGCGTACTGCTGTACGTGTCACCGCAAACATGGCTCACTTCTCACCTATGGTGACGATTGAATTGCCAGCTGCTGGGGGCGTCGAAGCAAAGCCGGTGAAAGTGGCTTTTGGCACGTCAAGCCGAGATTTGTGGATGGAGGTTGACCAGTCCAACCTCCTCCATGTTGTTCTCGGCATGAAAGAGTGGGAGGCTGAGAAAGGACGTGGCAGGAAGGTCAAGAATTCTGACCTTCCTGAAGGTCCTTCGCCCTCAAAGCCACAGAGCTCTGTTTGATGATATTTTGTTTTTGCGGGGTGCGCTGGAGAAAGCTTATGGGGAAGCTTTCAACCAGCTATGGCTGGGATGGGAAAAGAGTTGGACGAACGCATGTGTTTGCTGTGGTTTGCAACCAGTTTGCTGCTGCCCTTATATTCATGTGATGGATGTGTCGGGAGCAGGACCTTTGTGAGAAGTTTGGAAACATGATTCTATTGTTGGGATTTAAAAAATCGTTTGCAGAAAACAGTGTGCATGCGCAGCTATGCATGAAGCCGCTGCTGGCGTGACAGAGACTCAAGCACTAAAGACACATTGTAACATGACTGGACACAGCAAGTATAGTGTGCATGGGTCATATCACAAAACACAGCAAGTATAGTGCGCATAGTACCTTTGCGAAAGCCACTACATACACACTTATAGACATATCTATGGCGAACTTAAACTACACCTGTCTTCAGCTACTGTGACAGTGAGAGAGAGAGAGCATGATGAGATATGATGAGAGACGGCGTGATGAGAGGCTTGCAACCCATTAACTCACTTACTGCATATTACGCATTGGTAGGTACATCGTATATTGATTTACGCATTGTTCTTTGCTTGCTCACTTCTCCGTGCGTTGTGGACGCAATGGAGGGCCCAAGTGAGAGCGAAGGTGCAATCCTGAAGCCTGGAGCCCTCATCAACAAGGTGCTGAAGAAGGAGCCAACGAAGGTGGGGTGGGGGTGCATGGGTTTAGGATGAGGTTTATGAGTCTAAGAGCTGAGGTTCGATTGAGTCTAAAGACGGTGTAGCAGTCACACTTGCCAGTGGCCTGCGTGGTCCTTTCCTCGAACGTAAGCGCACACTAAACACATCCCTTGTCCATTCAACCCAGTGCCAACAGGCAGCACTTACAGCATCCGAAGCAGATGATGATTCTTGGCTTGTTCAGTGTTTGTGACGTATGCATTCAACAAGGTAGAATGATATGCTTGGAGAAACACACTATTGTTAAACACCCCAGCGTTCAAGGTATATCATTGCAAAACATATCTCCATAGGCAGTGATTAGTCACGCCGGCAGAGACTATAGCTACTCGCCTGCGCAAAACACAACGATTGACAGCCTGGTTATAAGGAGACATGGGGCAAGTGGACCGCAGCGGAGAGGGCGCAAGCCGTGGAGAAGTCCTTCGAAGAGTTCATCAGCGGTCCAGATGAACATGTGAAGCCGGTGCCTTTGTCTGGACATAGGTGTTTTCATATGTTGTGGTTCCTGTTATATCGGTATGTTCAACATCTAATTCTGATAGCGAGTCGATCACCCTGCTAGCGAGCCTGTGCCCTGCTCTTCTTTAACCTTGTGGTTTTGATAGCGAGTCAATGACCCTGCTCTTCTAGGTTGTGGGTCTGGATATGGTCTGGTTGAAAGATATTGAAGCACCCACCAGTCTCCGGCATGTATACAAGGTACCTGACTTCCCCGACGACAAGGAGCAGGAGGTGCCTGCCAAGGTGCTGAAGATGATGCCAAAGGCCCGACCCTGGCAGCAGGGTCCAGAGGTGGAGGCATCGCCCATCCCTGGAAGGCCCAAGCCTTTGTACAAAGGCTCAGCAGCTGGCGGCTTTGGAGCAGCTGCGTCGAGTTCAGGTTCAGCGGAAGCGTGGTTGAGCAGCTGTGGAGACGGTGGAGATGGAGATGGAGATGGCTGGATGACGACAGAGTGGACGTCATGGAGGAGCGATGAGTGGAAGAGCTCTGATGACTGGAAGAGCTCTGATGACTGGAAGAGCTCTGATGGCTGGAAGAGCTCTGAGTGGAAGAGCTCTGATGACTGGAAGAGCTCTGAATGGAAGAGCCATCAGGAGATCGACACCTCGACTACCCGCCCCAACGAGCCAGAAGCACATCCCAACGATGAAGTGTATGTGCCACCTCCGCATGGAAAACGAGGACAAGAAGGGTGGTACGTCCATGGTGGATTTGTGACAGCCGACGGCATCTTTCATGGGTATCTTTGTCTGTGTGTTCAATCAGGTTTTTGGTATAGGATCGTGTGAAATATGTTTCATTGACATGCACACCTTATGAGTTCAAGTCCTCTCAACATTCACCCGTGCTCAGGTACAACGAGGGACGGACACGTCCACGCCAGCGCGCCGGCCGCTGGATTCAGAACGAACGAGCTATGCGAGATGCGATCCGTGGCTTCACCAACATGAGTGAAGCCCAGCTGTACTTCATGGGAAAGGGAAAGCGCTGAAGAATTTATAGATTTTCTCGGTGGTAGTGATGCACAAAAATATATTGATCGATATAGTCTAGATGATAGTACTGCACAAAAATATCTCGATCGAGATGTTTTTGGTGATAGTAATGCACAAAAATATCTCGATCGAGATATTTTTGGTGACATTGATGCACATAATATCTCGATCGAGATATTTTTGGTGAAAATGATGCACATAATATCTCGATCGAGATATTTTTGGTGACATTGACGCACAGAATATCTCGATCGAGATATTAGAGTGTTCATGTCAGACCAACTCAACTTGCATCAACTCAGACGATATTTGTGATAGAGGTCAGCCGGACATCAATCCTCACTGTAGAGTTTCATTTCCTCAGGGGACCAAAGCAGGCTTCAGCCTGGCCCTTTCCTGCTTTGTACGGCCTCGAGCGTGGTATGTGGAAGTGGCTGGAGGTGATGTGAACACTATACAATGAAACAATTGAACTATATACAATGGTCCGCTCTGGACATAGCTGCTTCCACAATTGCGGTAGCCTTGGCAGTTGGGCTGTGCGACTGATCACCAGGATGACTTAACATACTGTAATAGACTTTTGTATTTCTAGTGTAGCATGAGTCTACATACTCAATCTCCTGGGATCACACAATTGGCATTGCGCCCTGAAATCGGCAGCACTGGCCCCCCTTTAGCCTGTGCATTCCACACAGGCTGCGCGGCATAAGAGTTTGAGGGCTGCTCCAATGTACATCTCTTTGTGTAGACATACAACACCTTATGATAGGTCACATCATACACCATATTGATAAATATGGATATAGTGCTGGAGCGGCCTGCACAGAGACCTTTCAGCGAACCGATCATGCGATCGCACGCCGGCAAAAAAAAGACATTGAAGTGTTGATGCGGCAACTGGTGTTCAGTGTGATTAAATACTTTTTGCAAATGTTGACATATGTTGACTACATATTTCTCAATCGTTGAACCATTGAAACTCATGAAACAAGAGGGCTTGGGTCTTCCTGATAACTCAGACTTTGATGTCAAGTGTTCTGTTGCATGTACACCATTTCCTGTATTCATAACGTTGATTGAAAATGCTTGTAGGGATTGAAACACTGTCGAGTGTTGTCTTGCGTATGTGCTTGCATACGGAGTTGAGTCTTATGGCATAACACACTGTAGTTTTGTTTGTAGAGCGTCACTGTGTGTGTGAGGTGTGGTGTTTCACGGTGGAGGTGAAACGATGTTGCGTAGCTTGCTCGGAGTTGAGTCTTATGATTGCAACACTGTATCACTGTTTTTGTTTGTAGATCAACTGTGTGTGTGAACCTGTGCCCGAACTAGAGTTGTGCCCGACCTAGAGTTGCTTAGTCCCCTCGTTTGACCATCATGGCTGATGTAAAGTCGATGAACAGCTATGCCGTTGTTTGCGGCCGTTGGAAAAAAGGGTACTAAAAGCACAGAGATTGTGGTGGACAAACCGGAGTCACTTAACTGGCAAGACCTTGAGGAAGCACAGGAACCAATGAGAAATTTGTACTCTTGGGCTCTTGAGACCAGTCGCAGCTTCTTCCTGGACGACTATGTGTATGCGTATGAAGGATTGCGCTTTATCGTGCAGGACCATGCCTTTCTTGAAGGGGAGACCAGAGTGCTAGTGGAAGACATCGACTTTTATGAGCAGAAACTTGTGTTGTTTCGTCGGCGGGCTTAGACTGGCTGAGTGGTGGTGGGCCATTAGCTGACCATTGAAAAGAATTAGCTGACCATTGAAAAGAGCACTATTAGGTCATTAGCTATAGATGTGGATGTGCCAAAATCCTCTGTAGTTTGACTTTCCCCAAATACATCAACCACGTGTCAATGGTATGCCAGTGTGGCCCACGACCAGCCCATGGCAAGGTTATGTTTTGGTATGGCAGTGTATATATCACGCCAGGCAGTGCGTCGCACGCCAAACTGTACCACGCAGCAGGGCAACAAAGGGTTAGAGTTTGAGCTGAGTGGAGCTGTGTTGAACACTTGTTTCTTCAAATGGACACAGTCATTATCACAAACACGCGTTACAACTTGTTTCATCGGACGTGACATGTGTTGCACAGCTGTTTCTTCACATGTCCACATGTAGAAGAATGTGTGTCGCATCATGTTCTTGGTCATGCGCGAGATTTGGGTGCAAGTGACAAGTGTTCAGAACCACCGTGCGAAACTTGTGTCAAGCATGGAGACCATCACTACCTCCTTGAAAGCGACCCTCAGCTTTCTGGAGAAAAACATTACACCGGCAAGGGACCCCAAATAGTGTAAAGAGGAACACATGGAACATGACATCACGTGGAAGGAAAGAAGGAGCACACAGATGAAAGCACAAAGATGAGAGGAGACGGACAAGAGCACAAATGTGAGAGTGCACAGATGAGAGCAGCAGATGCGGAAGCATGTGAAAGACCAGGGGGACCAGGTGTGAGGTTATAAGAAGGAGAGTGAGAGCAAAGTAGTGCCAAAAATGCTAGGGAGTAGTATGGCTTGAAGGTCGTTGTAAAACAAAAAGCTACGACTGCAGACGCGCATGTTTTCCGCGGTGGCAAGCTGCGAGTGCGTGCGAGTCCGAGGCGAAGGGCCGCCCCAGCGCAACCGCATGGGACGAGGTGAAGGATGCAACTGTCAGCTGGTGGAGGACATCAGGACGCAAGCCATGCATCATACTCGGCATCCACGCGGCACCAAAGAACCCGGCCGCCGCGCGAAACGGGATTGGCGGCACGCGCCTCCAAAAGAGTCAACAACAAGGGGGCCAGGTATTTGGTTCCATGTTTGAGCAGAGCCTTCACCCACACGGGGTTGCCACAAGTGCGTTTGAGGTAGGCAAAAAAATAGCCTCGCTTCGTGACGCTATTTTGATGCCACTGGCGGGGCGTCAACTCCGCCTCACACCATGCCCGTTGCCAATGTTTCTTGTCTTCGGAGTGACAACCGTCCTGTTCCAAGGAACTGCGCTCCGCAGAACGTTTGGTGGATTCTCTCATGTACCACGTCCACATCAGCTGGACGAGCCGCCTCTTGCACGAAATCGCCGGCCAGTGCTCCGTTCCACAGGCGTTTGCCTTCTTCCAGCAAGTAAAAAACCTTGCTCAAAAACAAAGGACGGTCGATGTGTGTGGCAACGCTGTGCCCACCAGTCAGGACGAAGATTGCAAGCTCACAAGAGGAAAACCAATGAGAGCGGTTGGCGCTAAACAAAATCCGCCGCAATTTGGCACGCGCTAGGTCCTCGGTGGCGCCCAAGATCTTTTTCCCTGCTGTAATCTCTGCATCCAAACGTTCCAAGCCGTGCAGAACAGGAGTAATGGCACTTGCAAGAACTTGCTGACCCTTGGCGAGATATTTGGTCATGTAGAAATCGCACACGTGCGAGCTTCGCACCCCTTCTGCCAAACATGCGAGGATATGCCGCGCATCCGCAGACAATCGAGCGTGTCCATAGAAGAACTGCACAGGCTTCAAATCGACTAGGCTGAACTCCGGCGTCTCACTTGGTACGACACGATCATTTCGTTGCAAATCCACATTACAACGCGCAAAAGCTTGACACAGGTCATTGGAAGTGGATCTGAAGGGGTGTCTGCGAACTACTTGCACGCGTCCGTATTCATTGCGAGTATTGCTGTAAAACACACTCGCTTTCCGAACCAATTCTTTCCCTCGTCGCAGTAAACGCTTCAGCTTGTCCCCGACCTTCAGCTCCACGACACGAACAAACAAAAACCGACAATAGGAGCGAGGATCCAAAGCCTTCGTTTTCCGAGGTGCGCCTGTCTCATCTCCCATGTGTTTTGCAGCATATTTTGCACAGGTCGCGACACAGTTGTGGTCATGGTTTTGACAAAAGAGACCTCGAACATCTTTTCCAAATGCCCTTGCCCAAGCTTCTGCATCTGCACACGTATCTTCCCACTGCGCAACACGTCCAGTAGGTAACCGCAAACCAACGACCCGACGACAACCGTCCAAAACCCACGGCTGCGCATCTGATCGCAACAGCAGATGGTCCTTGCTTGGGCGCGCAACCGCAGCCGGCGGCTCTCGGAAAAGTCCCCGGTCATCTGGCTCGCATATAGTTCCAAAAGCACCCGGCAAGCGATAGAGAGGCGTGACAGATTGATGACAGCCCGTCAACGGTACATCCTTGTAACCATGTCTTGGTGGTCGCTGCTCTTGCGAAGCTGTTTCTTTTTCCAACGCAATATGTCCAGGCGGTTCGCTTTCCGTCACCTCCAAAAGCATCCGATGATCGCCGGACTCTTCTACGCCTGCACAACGGCCAAGACAGCCGATGCACAATGCATACAAGCGTTGGTTGCTCGTATACTATTATGGTGATCTGCAAAACCATCAGAATAGTTAAACCTCGTCACACAATCTACATCTCTTCATGTATCCCTTGTCCAGCTTACGTCATGTAAAAGAATCCATTACAAACACATTGAACTGAAGGACACATGCATCATGAACTCCCTCATCGGCCTCCATCTAAGCGGCTGTGTCTTTGCTGTTGTCGCGAGAAAGGTTCTGGTGGAACTGCGACGCCAAGTTGTTGAGCAGGAAGCGTTGCTGTGTCATACTGCGCCACACTCACAGCGTCCACAATCTGTTGTCGCATCTGTTTCACGGCTGCTTGCATTGCGAGGCCATCCTTTGCAAACAATGTCTGCAGTTTGGCGGCAGAATCATTGGGCAGACTAATGACCTTTTTGTGTCCATGAGCAAAGCCACGGCCCTGCGCCTCCAACGGCATCAACAAACTTTCTACAAAATCGGCAACGCCGAGAGAGGCATTGGACGCCATATGGTCATCTTTTGCCACGCGCAACCGCGACGGCATGTCAGGATCATCGAAACAATGTTGCCCGATGTATGCTGAGTGCACGCCGAGGATCTGTGTCAGAATGATTTCTTCCATAAGCAAAAACACTCGGGCCTGCGTCACTGGCGATCTGGCCACGACCCGATGCATGTGCTGTAAAGCAGGCAAAAGAGGTCGTTCTGCCAAGAGATCCCACTGAGTCTCGCACAGTCTTTCCATATTGCTTGGGTCGAACACTGTCATGGTCAAAGGCATGTAGGTATCAGCGAAATTACATGTCAAAAATAATTTGAGCGGGCCGAAGGTCATGTCCATCGCATGTCCGAAATGGCGTAGTTTCATTTTGTTCCCTTCTGTCAATGGGACTACAGCAGTGCTGGTCAGCAGATGCTTCAGCGCTTTCATGGCTGGTCCATCCCTGTTGCCAGCGCTCGCATAAGCCTGACCCAGCGTGGAATATCGTTGCAGAGCCTGGAAATCCTCGGCCTTTGCCTTTGCGATTGCTTGCAGGTCTAACTGAAAAGACTTGTGACTGAGAAACGTCATTTTTGTAGCGAGAAGCAAGCTTTGACGTCGCACGGTATCCGCAAACATGGCTGTCACCTCCGCGTTGTCCCACCTGGACGTTGGCCGCGCCGCATATGGAACGGCGTCTGTTGCAAGGTGATATTCCAACTCTTCTCTTTTCAAAAGACATGCCATGAGCGCTCTTGGCGCAATCCGCACAGGTCTGCGTTGATCAAAAGGTAAGCAATCTCCGAAGAAAAATTCCGTGAAAGCCAAACACCAAGACTCGGGAAGGAACATGGACAGGAGCTGTCCCGCCCGCACTTCCAACACATTGGCATCCGGCGTCCGCGGTCCTTCCAGAAGTTGCGGTTCCGCTTCAATGCTCTGTTCATGTCTGTCGGCCAATCTACGACACACTTCCCGCAGTTCTAAAGCGTGTCCTCGACAGGCTTCTCGAGCCGCAGTCAGTTCCATGCCAGCAACCACTTGAGCATCACCTTGTGCGGCCTCTGCCTTCTCTTCCTTCCTCTGAATGCGAGCTTGGTCCTCCTGTATACGTCGAATTTGCTCCTGTAGGACGACGTAATGCTGCAGAGGATCGTTGTCCGCGGCCTCATCAAGTCCAATGAGGTTCTCTGCTTCTTCCACCGGAGCTTTCCCCGCTTCTCCTTGCGCAGCCGCACAGGACTCTTCACCCTCTGCCTCTGCATCCAACTTTTCCGGCTCTTCATCCAACAAGTCAGCTTCTACAATTTCATCTTCCCGCGACCTCGCTGCCGTGTCCGCTGCTCGCGAGCTAGCCGGACCTGTCAAATTCGGTCGAAACATGTTGGCTTCCTCCATGCGCACAGCAGCAGATACAATTCCCGGGGGCGCCTCATCCTCCTTCAGGTCAACCTGTGCTCGTGCTACATCGATTTCCACCTCATGAAACAACGGACAAAGCTGTTGTCGAAGACGAGCGCATTCGAGGTAAAGGGAACGTGGCACCAACAGTGGTTTCGCTCTGGCTACGTCGGTGCGGGATACAGAAAAAATAACCTGCAAGTGTTGACCCACGTCCTCCATGCAAGGCGGCAAGGACTTCCCCACGGCTGAAGTTCGCGGCTGCGCTATGAAAGTGGTATTGCCTTGCAAGCCATGTTGCAACTCACACGCATCTCTTCCATGCTTGTGGTTCAACACCACCTTCCTGTAAAGTACCCGAGCTTGTCCAAGAAGCATCCGTGCAGCCGGCAAGTCCCGAAGCTTCTGGTAAAGCGGATGCTCGCGGCCTCCCCACAGGTCATTGGCAAGCGCTCGCTTGGGAAGCGTGGGTTTCCGGTGACACAAGCTGTGACAACACCACCGACAAAGGAACACCGTGCCGTTACTGTCCCCGATGCCAGCGCAAGGCGGATGCCCTTCCACAGCTGTATCCCGGGAACCAGCCTCGCGCGCAACCGCAGCTTCACCTTCCGCGCGCGCATCCGCGACGCTAGCCTCTGCGCGCGCAACCGCAGACTCTGCCTTTTTCCGCAAAGGTACCCTGCGTGTGTGCAACAGCCACCGGTAGCCAGGGCGATCCGGATGTTGCACCGAACTTGCGTGTAGTTCGGCAACTGGAATCTTCGGCCACCGCTCTGCGTATTTGTCCACTCCCAAAAGCTGTTGAATTTCTTCGGCTGGTCCAAAATAATACAGACCGTGCTTATCTCGAAGCAAGTTGCTCCGCCGACGACCCGCCTGCTCATCTGCCGAACCAGCTTGAGCCTCAGCTGCTTCCTCCTCGTCCATCTCCTCCCGCACCTCTTTCCCCAAAGGCAAAGTGCGAAACATGTAGCACCGGCGCATCCGCTCGGTCCATTCCTTCGTTGCGCACACAGCGCATCCCACCATGGCACGAGGTTCGCGCTCGGGGGCTCGAGGCTCTGCAGTTCTCACTGCTGCTGAAACAGACTCATCCCCTAACGGTTGGCTGGCTACGCTGACCAGTTGGGCGGTTGCGTTTCCAAGGATGCGTCTTTTGCGGGCCCAAGACATGGGCAAACCATGACAAGGAGCAGCTTCCTCATGCTGCGCATGCCAAAAGACGCGCTTACGGTACTCTGCCCAGTTCACATGCGCCTGGTCCACATGCGCAGACAGATCTGTCCAATTCACAAATCCATCTCCACACAGTTCACACACTCGAGGAGCTGTCAAAATAGGCAACAACCCTTTTGGCAACTCTGCTCCACCTGCCACACCATACATGGACTCTGCGTCGGTTTTGAAAAACGGTGGGAAAGCATAGGTATCCATTCGAGTTGACAATACATACTGGGCAGGCGGACTTTTGAACAGACCACGGCTTTCCGAGACCCATTCCTCTACCTTTGCCTTTCTTTGATCCCGATGCTGCAATATGCCAAACCAGCCCACCCACACCATAGCAGTACCCAAAGATGCCTCCGTCCACAGATCCCGAAGGTCATGCTTCGTCAGAAATGTATCAAAGTCTTGCGCAAGGGCATGTAGTTGCTCCGGCTCTTTCACACCCCAGGCACTCTGAAACCAGGCCGGTTGGTCAGGCATGCTGCATTGCGCATCTTTCAAAGCTGCGACCAACAAATCAAAACTCTCCACTGGTTTGCGGCCATCTACGTCACCTCGCAGCGCCATGATCTCCGCCACCAAAGGTCCATCCAAAAGTGGCAATGCCTCTCGCCGCGCAACCGCAGATGCATTCTGCAACTCCATGGCTGCCATGCGTCGAAGCACGTGCTGTCCATCCCAGTTGGACGGGATGTGCACATCGCGAAAGTCTTTCGCAAAGGGCGTGGCTGTTCTGTGTAAGGGATCCTTCAAAGTGCACACAAAGGCATCCAGACTCTGGGGAGTCCGCATGTTCACCACTGCACAGGCACTCCAACATTGCGGATCAAGCTGCAAATGGCTTCGGAAACGCTCCACAGCTCCTCGGTGTGCCTCTCGCGTGGCAAACTCCGGCTCCGGGCGGACAACCCGACCAGCATGCTTCCTGTGTGCCTTGCAACCGGCCACTAACATAGAAGGAACCTGCTCTTTCTTCGTCACTGTCCCACTGTGCAACCCTTCCAACAATTGGCTGAGCTCGACAGGCGCCACAGACAAAGCCTGTCTCTTGCCCACTGCGCGCTTGAGAGGCGCAGCACGATTGCACTGCAGCAACGCCACGGCCTCCGCGAGACTGGTTGGCCCCCGGTCGGGTGGCCCAGACAAGGATGCAGCACGCCCATCGGGAGTGTGTTCGCATTCTTTCAAAAAACGTATACATACACCCATCAGTTCTGACTTTGCTGCATCGACCGAGCGCTCGGTACCTCTACCGGCAACGCGCCGCGCCACGCCCCAATCACGGAAAACAGCCCTGCATCTTGATTGGCTGGTCTCACCAGGCCCCAAAACAAGCAAGAGTTCTTTGATCCTTCCAGCTTCCTGCGCTGCCACAAAGACGTCACCAAAGGAACGAAGCTCAACGTGCGTCTCCAACGATGCATATTGGAGCAACGCTTGAAACTTCACGGGTGGCAACAAATTCAAAAGCTTTGTCTTGACGAGTTCCCGGAGTTCCTCCTGGTTCAAACGCATTCCATTTCGTTTTCCACGGATATCTGCAGTCTGGCAGGCTTCACGAAGGCCCTTTGTGTTGGAATTGAGACCCTGCAACAAGGCCTTGCACTGTGCAACCACAAGCGCATCAGTGACAACGCACGACCCCAGATGCTCCAAGTCACTACGCACAGACGCGGATACAGCGCCCAGTAAAACTGCGAAGGTGACGGCGGCCATGGCTGGCCAGGTGGTTTGTCCTAATATCTATAAAAGTGGTGGCGGTGGAGGTAGTGGTGCTGGTCATGGTACTGGTGGTGGTGAAGGTGGCGCTGACGGTGGTGGTCGAGCCAACAACTTCCAAAACGGCAAGTTCATTGAAATTCAAAACCCTTCAAGAACATCTGCACATCGAGATTCACGAGCACACATATGAGAGCATATGGGAGCACATATGAGAGCACATGAGAGCACACATCTGAGAGCACAAATGTGAGAGCACATACAAGCACCACTCTGAGAGCACACAGGCAAGTACATAGGAGCATTTCGAAGTTCACAATGTACCGCGCCTGCCACGAAATCTGCACATCGAGGTTCACAAAGTACTGCGCCTGCCACGAACTCTGCACATCGAGGTTCACAAAGTACTGCGCCTGCCACGAAATCTGCACATCCAGCTTCACAAAGTGCTGCGCGTGCCACGAGATCTGCACATCGAGATTCACAAAGTGCTGCGCCTGCCACGAAATCTGCACATCGAGATTCACAAAGTGCTGCGCCTGCCACGAAATCTGCACATCGAGATTCACAAAGTGCTGCGCCTGCCACGCACTCTGCACATCGAGATTCACAAAGTGCTGCGCCTGCCACGAACTCTGCACATCGAGATTCACAAAGTGCTGCGCCTGCCACGAAATCTGCACATCGAGATTCACAAAGTGCTGCGCCTGCCACGAAATCTGCACATGGAGATTCACAAAGGGCTGTGCCTGCCACGCAATCTGCACATGGAGATTCACAAAGTGCTGCGCCTGCCACGAAATCTGCACATCGAGATTCACAAAGTGCTGCGCCTGCCACGAGATCTGCACATCGAGATTCACAAAGTGCTGCGCCTGCCACGAAATCTGCACATCGAGATTCACAAAGTGCTGCGCCTGCCACGAAATCTGCACATCGAGATTCACAAAGTGCTGCGCCTGCCACGCACTCTGCACATCGAGATTCACAAAGTGCTGCGCCTGCCACGTACTCTGCACATCGAGATTCACAAAGTGCTGCGCCTGCCACGAAATCTGCACATCGAGATTCACAAAGTGCTGCGCCTGCCACGAAATCTGCACATGGAGATTCACAAAGGGCTGTGCCTGCCACGCAATCTGCACATGGAGATTCACAAAGTGCTTCGCCTGCCACGAAATCTGCACATCGAGATTCACAAAGTGCTGCGCCTGCCACGAAATCTGCACATCGAGATTCACAAAGTGCTGCGCCTGCCACGAAATCTGCACATCGAGATTCACAAAGTGCTGCGCCTGCCACGCACTCTGCACATCGAGATTCACAAAGTGCTGCGCCTGCCACGAATCTGCACATCGAGATTCACAAAGTGCTGCGCCTGCCACGAAATCTGCACATTGGAGATCCAAAATGAGCAAATTGCACGAGGCTTTCGCAAATTTTGACATGCGTTTCAGAAATGCTGTGCCTGCCACGAAATCATGCCTGCAGGTCATACGAAATGCTGCACTGGCCACGCAAAATCATCCTCAAGGTCCAAGTCCAAAAATGCAACCCCTCTCACGAATTCAGCCCTTTCACCTCAAAATATCGCATCCATGGTGCGGATTCCCTGCGCCTGCCACGTGAAACGCAGTCCTGCGAATGACACACGCCTGCCAACGTTTTTGCAACGTCCACAAAACACTGCGCCTGCCACGAAATTTGCAAAGTCTCCGATTCCTTGCACCTGCCACGTAAAATGACCTTTTCGAGGCTCCAATGTGTCGAATTCCTTGCGCCTGCCACGCGAAATTCACTTTAGCTCCGAAAACGAGCACGGCACCTGCACGAGAGCAACGCCCCGGAAGCACGAAGACCGCGGCCCCCAATTTATGCGAGCCTGCGCAGTCGAAATGGACATGAGGAATTCAAAAAGTAACTTTTGTGCGAGCCGGCCCACGCAAAATGCCGCAGCCACAAACGCGAACCCTCATCTAACCCTGCTTAACTCTCACCGTAAGAACCCCTTAGTGCGGAGCACTATTTGGGGAATAAAAACGAGCCTCAGAAAAGTTGACCGCTTGTGCCACTCAGAAGGGGACATCAGCAAACATCCGGTAAATACCAGTAAATGTTGCGCAAAAACCAACATTTTTTGCTGTCAAGTCTCCGTCACATGATCTGATGGTTCATGGGCTGCACTGGCGGTCTCTGGCTGCTCCAATCCGCCCTCAGGGCGGACCTTCGGATCCGGCACAACGGGAACCACGATGGCCACCGCCTGTCTAGTGGGACCGTGGGACCGGACCCACCTCAAATAACCCACCAAAAGCATTGATATGTGTAGTTACAGGTAAACGGCCGACACTAACCACCAACCGCACCTCTTTTCCCTTAAGCCAAAGTTATGGTCAGTGAGACATGTATTAGGTACACTAGCGTGAAACAACACCCCCCGCTGAACGAAAATGGGAGGAGTGAGGATATGTACAGTGCGTGAATTACAGGACCTACGAAGGTATCCGGTCCCCCGGTACGTGCTGTGCAACGAACCGGAACGCGCCTTGAGATGGAGAGGATGGTTGACCTCAAGGACGTACAAGTCAAAGCACTGTGAAGTTTTACAGCTAGTGTTGAACATGTCTGGAATTGATACACGCAGTCAAGCTCAATGCAAAGTGTCGTAATAGACTCTTTTCAGCGCAACGGAACAGGAAGTGCGATGCCAACCTTTTAGAAAGCAGGAACAAAGCCATCAAGGCACACGCTCCCGCGTGGCGACAAGGCACAACAAAAGAATGTGCGCCTTCTGAGTGCAAGGACTTGGGAGTCAAGTACTTCGACTTAAACTCAAATGAATTAGCTGTTGGTTTCAGGCAACCGGCAACCGCTCCCGCAGTGCGATGAGGGATACACAGCGCTCAACGACAGCCATGTTACCCATGGATTTCACACTCTCTGCTCTTCTCCACAGGCAACGGCTCCCGCCGTGCGATGTGTCTACCACCTGCGCTGACTCCACCAGTCATTACCTCGCCAATCGCTGCCACGACCACGGTCATCTTGCCACCAGTCTCGTGTGGATGACCACCACGAGGAGGATGAAGGATTCTGCCAATCCTGTGCAGGATCATTCCATGAAGCTCCCCGCCATCGGTGCTCTGCAGTCTCGGCCTGAGATTGAGCTGCTCTAGCCAAAGTCTGTCCTGCCCCAGGTGCAGCCTTGGCTTTCGGGATCACGAGAGCTCTGGTTTCTTTCACCAGGTTGATGTTCAGGCCAGGGATGAATTGAGCATCTTCTGCCACGAATGCGAGAAGCTCGTCAAGCACATCATCAGGATCATCCTTCTCACAGCGCCATTCACCACCAAAGCCAAGAATGGCTGGTCGCTTCGGTCCTTGGCAGTAGTCAGCAGCAAAGGTTTCAGGCCGATGGAGACGATTCTTCCAATAGACGAAGAAGTCTTCACTGATATCGGCATCGTCGCCCTTGGCAATCTCATTCATAAAGATGATCTTGCCGGAGTACCTGTGGCCAATTCCCTGGGCAATCATTTCACGTGTCCGAGGAGGATCAGGAATGACCGCATCAGAGAGGCGTTCCAGGAACTGAATGCAGATGGGCGACAAGTCCTGAGCTGCGCAGTTGAATGCGTAGAATGCATCAACTAGCTGCCGCTGCGAGACCGTCAGGCACATTTTCTCCGCCTTCTGAACATGGCTCTTGGCATTCGCCTTCAGGATATTGATGCCAGACCTCGATGCTCTTGGTTTCTCATGGCCAGGCGTCCCCGCCGGCGTTTTCCTCAGTCCAGATCCTTGCAGCCTATCATCCGGAACCATATCCATGGTGACTTCGACCCCAAGGTCTGACGCCATCTCTTCAATTCGGATGAGCTGAGCTGCTTTGCATAGATCGGAGGCATTGTTGAGGAATGCGCCGCAGTTGGTACAGGACATTGTGCCATGAGTATACATCTGTGTGCAGGTTGGGCACTGATCTTCATGCATCTGGATTCCTTCAACGACCATCCAACGGGTGTTGCCAAAACCCTGAGTGTCAGGATGAATCGTGCGCCAATCAAATCGAGGACGATTGTAGTTGGGCATCATCGTTTCAGGCGACACTTTGTTCTTGTAGGCGTTGAAGTTTGGCTTGCGAGCAACATATGCGACCTCATAGACCTTCAGCTCGGGGTTGTTCTTCCCTGAGATCATTTGGTCCTTCACATCACTGAGCCGAGAAACCCCGCCGTAGACGAATGGCGAAAAGGTGTCCACCTTGCCGCACCACTTCTCATAGTCACTGAGAACACGAGTGGTGTACTTCTCGAATGGACTCTCCACCATGTCATCATCATCGGCAACTGGTCCCCCAGTGCGTGCAGAGTAGAACGCCTTGGTTTCGCCAGTGTGAATTCCCCGCAAATGGGCGTACACATGGTTAGCGAAAGAATAGCACTTGGCATCCATATCGTAGACATAGATCACATATCTGTTCGCAATCCAATCAGGGCGTAAGATTGTCCCTGCAGTGGTTTCAATCAGTCGGTGTCCGTTCAGCACCATCATCTGTTAGATCCAATGCCACGCAGACAGGGCGTGTGGCGGCCATATAGCGGCATAGTCGCTTCCAGAGATGGTCCGCACCGGTGCGATTGCCACCTGGGATCAGGCCATGTTGACAATGTCAAGAAAGGCTGCTCTATGGGTGTAGTGGTAGACAATGGTCGGAGCCATGTCTGTCAACCTCCCCAGCGCACCACAAGGAACCCTCGAAAACTTGCCGGCCTGGTAGTCAGCAGCACTGTACTCCTCGTCAAGGCTGATGAAGCGTTCATGTTCAGGTAGGGCCTCTTGAACATTGTTGCTCGACCACTCATTGTGGTTCTGGATAGCCTTGATTCTGAGCGGAGTGTACTGGTACTTTCCACCGACCAAAGTCCCCTTTGGCGCAATCTTCACCTCCAGCATGAACCGATGGTTGGAAGTAATGACTCGGAGTGACCTGCATGTGGTCGATTTTATCATTGCCGGCGATTCTTCAATGGCGTTGGTCGATGAGAGCACGGATGCCGATGGCAAGCCTGTGCGCGTGAAGCGCAATGTGGGTGAGTATTACAAAGAAGCAGGGCCAACGCTTCTTACTGATCGTGCTGGCAGTGTGCAGTACAGCCTTCATTGGGGAAAAGGTCTTGAATCCATCATCGATGGCATTGAGTTCTGCCTCAATATAACAGCCGCCGTCGCACACCGGGAGGTGATGCCCCAGCTGTGATTGTCGTCTCCTACGCGGGGAACGACGTGTACGGCAACCATGGGTTCGTTGGTAACCCATGGGTGGACACCAATGTGTTGCATCGCAATCCGGCTAAGCAACGAGCAGCTTATGAGTGGCAGGCCGAGTTGGCACGGAACCACGCCCAGCAGCTTCGTCGCCTTGCTGACCTCCGTCAGCGAAAAGACGTGGCAGCCATTGTTGTGGTGCGCTATTGCGACTCCCAGAGCTATGGTTTGCCCAAGGAGTACGCCAGGCAGATGTGTCAGACTGCCGAGGTCTTCACAAAGTTGGGAGTGACCACTGTCACTGGCACCACCCTGGTGCGGTCATGTGCACAGTTTAACTTCCACTGCCTCAACACGGAAGAGAACCGCTCCTTCTTTGTGAAGTACTTTGCCAACGTGGCCCTCTTTGCCTCTCACTACTGGGTCCTGTCAGGGGTTGATGTCCTCAGGAAAGATGCAAACTTGTTTGCGAAGCCCAGGGGTGAGAAGACCAATCGCCAGCGCATGCTGGAACATGCTTGGAAGAGAAGGATCGATTCAGGGTACCTCTTCCTCGGTGATTGGCACGACGGCGGAATTCCCGGTGAAAAGCGACAGACTGCCATTGACCAGAAGAACGGGTGGAAGCTCACCGTGAGTGAGACAGAGGAGGTCGGCTTCATGGATGCATGGGGCGACCCGATCTACGCCACCGAAGAGGAGATCGCTGCGGCAAAGCTTTTGCCATTCAATCAGCACCTCTACAATATGCCACGGGGGACCGTTGGCCCGGACTTCTATGACGAAGGTCAGGATGTTCAGATCGTGTCGGATTCGTCCGCGGCTGATCAGCCTCTGCCGGATGCAGGTGAGCCAGAGGTCATTGAGATCGATGACACATTTGCACCCAGTGCTGATTCGCCTCCGGGGACGGATGGCCGAGATGCGAACAATCAGGCCCCAGTCACAACTCCGGGCATGGAGTTCGTCTTTGTCACCACAGCGATGCCAAAAGAGGGTGACACCGAGGTGGATCCTATTCCCATCACGGAAGAAGAAGAGCTCATTGTCTCCAACGATCCCATTGAAGACGAGAAGTATGTCAACGAGCTTCTCAAGGATCATCTCAAAAGCGCCATTGAGCAAGGCTATGAGAACAAGGACAAGCCAGATGAAGACTCCGACGAGGAGATTCTGTTCAAGGAGCCGATCCTCACATATATGCATGCTGAGTCTTGTCAGGTAGCGGGTGTGACCTATCAGCTGAGGAAGAATGACGAGGAGAGTGGCCACATTCGCATCTTCATGGACGAAGAAGACATTCCTCAGCTCACGGGCGAGGCCCTCAGAAAGTTTCTCGAGGTCACCACCTTGGGAAATGAGCCTGACTTGGCGAACAAGGCTCCGCAGCAGAAGATCCCGAAGGCGAAGGCACAGCCAAAGCCACCGGCTCCCAAGTTGCCAGATGCGGCACTTGGGAAGACACCGAAAGCTGGTGCGCCCAAAGCGAAAGCACGCCCGGCGGGAGCTGAGGCCGATGTTGAGATGAAGTCAACTGAAGCAACTCAGCCCGATGTACCGAAACGCCCGGCGGGAGCTGTGGCCTCGGATACGACACCTACGGCAAAGCCTGCTGTCAAAGCAAAGGCGATGCCTCGTGCGCCTCTGGTGCCATCAGTGCCTTCTCCGCTAGGAGAGAACGAGTTTGTGGCACCACAGTCGAGATCGGTGCCGGGTGCCTCCAACTTGCCTCACCTGAACTCGAAGCAGCAGGTCTGGCTATCTCGACGTGTTTCCGGTCTCCTTCGTGGGTGGGAACACAGCAGGCAGACCTGGCAGAAGGTGCAGCCGCCCAGCTTCGAGAAGGGCCTGTGGATGGACTATGGCAAGGTGTATAGTTTCATCAAGCGCAAGTATGACGTTAACTTGACAAATGATGAGCTAGCTGGGTTGCATTCCAAGAACTGGCGATGCGCCTTGTCAATCCTCCCAAGAGACTTAGCGCAAGCATCAAAGGGATCGGCACCACAAGTGGCATCCAAGTGAGCCCTCCCATCACGCATGGACTCAACCAAGTGAGCGAGCACCGCAGTTCGCTTCAACAGATCCGTCCAATTTCCGTCATTGCCCGCCTCCGTAGGATGCGAAGAGGGCGCGACATACATTCCTGGGTGATTCAGGAAGAAGTCGAGGGCGTCGGTTTCACAGCCCACAAAAGACATGCGTGGCCATGATTCAAATCGAGATTGGAAGTCACAATCGTGCGGCAGATCGTTCCCGGTCGCGAGCTTGAGTCAATTGTTCACGGCAACGCCGAAGGCTCGGTGAATCATGTCCGTCATCTGGAAAGTGTAAGTTCCCGTACGTTTCAATGACTCACCACGACCCTCAGCGTGCTCATGACTCTCATCGCGTTGCTTGCTATTAAACGACTTGATAACCGGCTCTAAATTCGTATTGATCTTCCATGGCTTCCTAATTGGGACTCCGTGTACATCAACAACACCGACCATGCATCCGTCAAATGTGACCTGTTCCACCGAGAGACGCTGACAGAAAGACAAAACGTACTCGAGTTTCCAGTACACACAATTCTTAGGCCATTCAATGGCGATGTATGGATCTGCAGCACGAAGTGAGTTGACGAGGTCTACCAAGGCGTTCCATAGTTTCCTGAACTCGCGTTGGTGTTCATCAACTTTGATGGCTGCGGACGGTATTGTTTTGTTCACGTGTATCCAGGGAGTACCACCAGTGCAGGGCAGACTGGCCCACACAAGTAGTCTTCTACCTTTAGGGAGCTCACGGACGCTGGACAAAACTTGTCTGACGATACGTTTCCGCGTTTGTGGATCTAATACATCATCTTCTTTTGTGACACGAATCACCATGCAGCCTGAAGCGGCCTTACGCGAGACATCACCGAGTTTGGAATCAGAGCTACAACATACTTCAAGCAGTACTCTGTCATGAGTGCCAGGCGTTGCTGCGGCCACGGGTCCCCCCGGGTGAGGTGCATCAATCTTCGGCGCACCTGCCGGTTTGACTGAAGCGGCACGCAAACCTAACAACTTGAGCAATTGATTCCACTTCTCAGTACTCGTGAATGGTTTGGTGAAGATGTCAGCTGCTTGAAGAAGGGATGGTACATAAACAAGAGTGAAATGCTTCCGCTGGAACTGTTCCGCTAACCATGCCAGGTTCAGTCCCTGTGTTTTGTCGGCGTGTCTAAAGGCAGGTGACCTACCTGATTCAAGGATTCTCATAGTCGCCTGATTGTCTTCCAGAAACACGACTTCGAAAGCTCCCTTACCGATAAGGTATATATCCATGGAACCTTCGCGACCTTGACCTACATAGCATGAGTCGGTGAGTGCGTTCCTAATCTCGCGGGACTCAACACCATAGTCGACTTCATTCGGACCAGGTATACGAAAGACTGTCATCCCCGTCCATTCCCCCTTCATAACCCTCTGCCCGCCCCTGCTGGACCAATCCCAGCTCACGTCTGCATCGAAGGTTCCATCCTTGAACTGTGCAATCGTGATCCTTTGGGCGGACAGAAACTTGTGATCAACTGGGCAATCGTCACAATCTCTTGGGTCAAAAAGGGTTTGTCTGGGTTCAACATGGCGTCGAATGACCTGATCTCTCAATGGATCGAACTCCCATGCGTCTTTCTTTGCATTTCGGGCACGTGTCCCCACGGCCGAGCTTTGCAAGTTGGCATTTGTGACTCCCCCCGCCTGCCGTATGACTTGCCAAAGACAGGAGGAAGGAAGACCAACTGTGCGCATCGACAGGTTAGCGGCAATGACTTCCGCTTCCGTCGAGCTCATGGCGGTGGCCGTCTGCTTTTTCGGAAATGCAGCAAGGGGAAAGTAGGTGTTGGGACCTACCATGGCCAAAATGCAACCTGAAGTTGAACGACTATCATGCTCCCCGGCATGGTCACTGTCGGCAAACAACCACAGTTTGCAATGTTGGGGGTCGTCTCCAATGAAACCTGACTGGACGACATCAATTGTGGAGTGGATATAGCACATCAATCTATGTAATGCAACATCACACTCCTTTGACCACTTGGTGACACGGCTAGCAAGACCCTGAGTCGCTCGAAGTAAGTCGAAACGCGCCATGCGTGCAGCGAACAACACCTTCATTAGGACTCTACTTGCGATGGCCTGGAGTTCCCCCCGGCCTTCAGCCTCATCACCTATGGGTCGAGCGATTTTGTCGTCGTGGAAAGGGGCGCTGACTGTCTTGAACTTCACGGGGTGATCGACGAGACTCTCATACTTCTCTAGACATTGACGAAGAAAGCCCCTCATGTCATATTCGACCCGTGTCACAGGTTTGTTCACGCAACCCTGGTCTTCTTCAAGTTGATCCAAAAACGTGAATCCTTGGGCACGGGCGGCCTTCTTGGCCTGACTCTTGTCCCTTATTTTCTTGACAGCTGCGCCAGCGGAAATGCTCTTGTCGATGAAGTAGGTCTCCCCTGTCCACCAAAAAGGCAATCCCTGTTGCCGGTCAACTTTTGTGTCGCGCCAAACATGTGAGGCACCCCCCACATCCTTGGCAACGGATCCCTCCGTGCATGGGACGTATTCTGTGTACCTCAAATCACCTGGGTCAAACAGCCCTTCAACACCTGCAGGCCTGATTTCAAAGCGTCGACGGGGTTGGACGTGGTGATGCACAAATGTTCCATGCTCAGGGAAGTGCAAGTCCAGTAATCCTGCGTTCGGCGGACGGGGGCCGCTGGCTTACTAGCAGGATCTTCGATCTTGTGGTTGAAAACATGCGCGAATGGGTGATCTTGTACGGACAGCTTGACGTTATGCGACACCACATGGTCGCAACCAAGGTACCTCCCTACATCTTCGGGGGTATCCACGTCAATATGTGTACCGATAAGATCCCACCCCTTGGCATGGTTGGACTCTGGACCGGCCATCTTGAAGTCGTCAACATAGACGGCTAACAAAAGGAACAACTTGTCATGCCAGAAAATCGATGGCCAGCACTCAGGGTGCACGGCCTTGAAGCCGACCTTCGCGAGGCAATCCTCGCAGTGCCACTCCCAGAACCCACCAGAGTCTTGGTGACCATAGAGAGCTAGTACAAGCGGGATCACAGGATGCTTGTACTTACCGTGCCACGCCTTTGGCCAGCGGTACCTCGGAATCCGGATCCAGGTGGGTTTGCCCTTTAAAGTGGTTTGGGTGTAGGCTTGTTTGCCGTCGCCTTGGGTGATTTTATTCCCAGGCGCACTGCCGTAGCAGTCAAGGTTGGCTGGTGCTGATCCTAGCTCTGAGAAGAGGGCAACCATGTCGGACTCGTCTTTGACTTTGTTCCCCTGGAACACTGTCCGACCTTTGTACTTCCTAAGGGGGCTTCCTTTTGGAAACTCACTGCCAATCTCAACACAGAGTTCGAAAACGCTGCCTACATGAACCTTGGCATTGGCACGAACCGCTTCAGATGACACGTCATCCCACTCGCGTACCTTATCATGAAGCCAAGCGGGCTTGGACTCCAGCTTCACCCACTCAACGTCCAAGGATCGTTGAGCATCTGGGTGTTGCGGATTTCCTTCTGGCCTACAGGCCTCGCCACGAGGGCATTTAGCCATGGCTCATACAGAATTCCTTTCTCTCTATGTGCATGCTGAATTCTTGTCATGTTCAATCGGCATCATGGGCACACCCTCCCAGGCGGCGTCCATTTTCGTCTCAGCGGGGATATCCCCACTTTTGTAATGTCGCAATTTGCCATCAATCTCTGCCACGGCTGCTATGTGCTTGCTCCTCTCAGCAAGAAGGCGCTTCCGAGCCTCTTCGAGCTCGTACCTTTCAATGGCCTTCTTCCTTTCCGCTTTAGAAGCGAGTTTCCACAGGAAAGGAGGAATGTCAGGTGGTTTCGACGAACCTTTGTACTTCCTTGCCTTGTGACCTCCGGCATCATAGTAGGATGAATCGGTTTTGGGAATCAAGGTTGTTTCACCCGTGACGGGATCTAAAACCTCAACCATCTCGACCTCTTCACCCCCCGGTTCATCGGCAAAGTCTCCCGACCCGCGAGCAACGACAGGCGCATCGTCGACAAGCGCATCGGGAAGCACAGGTGGTTCATCTGGCTCATACTCTTGTATCAACAGCATGTTTCAATACCTCCTGATCAACAAGTTCTTCAACACTTGCAGCTCTAACATCATCGATCGATGGTGGATTGCTTGAAATGGTGATGCCCGGGTACAACCCTTCTCTAATCATGTTGCACCTGCCCTTACATGGAAAGTGTAACCCGATGTCGGGAACAGCAATCTGATGGACTCTCAATGGCTGGATCTCTGCACTGAAGTCTGACTCCATGACATCCTTCAATGGGAGAACCATGAACTCCTTTCTCCACACAAAATTGGACTGAACGGCATACCCCAAAAACATTCCAGGGTTGGACGTCGGCTCGAACCTGAGAGAGGATTTGGCCTTGTTCTTGGGGCCGATCCAGTAGTCAATCCTCAACCCAAAGGGAAGCAAAGGGCCTATGAACTTCTCACCGAACCGTTGTGACCAAGGCGAACTAACCTCCCGGGCGTCGAGAATGTTATTTGCCATGCATGCATGCCTCGCTGCATGAGCCCAATATTGATGGTGAAGACCAGCCTGCTCCAGGTTTACCCTTGTCCCGTCGATAACGGACCTGATGGACCTCTCAGCCATAGCATTCGTTTTGGAAACGTATGCAAAACTGGTTTGATGCCTCCATCCTAACCTTTCGGCAGTGGCGATGAGTTCTGGCGAGTTGTCGGAATAAAACACTCCTACCTCATCAGTGGATCGAACAAAGTGCTTGAAGGCTGCGATGCGTTCCCGCGTCGAGCGACGAGCGGCCGGGTAGACATACCTGAAATCGGTTGCTACGTCCTTTACGACCAATGCAACGCGAGCCCCATCTATGTCCATTTCCTCATCGTCACGAATGACAAGATGGTCGGCAGTCAAATGCTGTCCAAAATGGTCCGCTTCAACTTGTGTGGAACCGCCCTTGCTGTAGGATGGGCGCTTCGTCATCTTTGCCCTAGAACAAGCTTGACAAAAGGGGTTCTTTGGGGTGTGAGTCAACAGATGCTGTATGGATTGAGCTTCTTGTTTCAACGCAATTTCCCCTCTATCCCGTTTGGGGTCCAAAGGCTTTTCCACCAACCTTTCATCCACTGGTTCAGGCTCCTCTTCACCAGGATCCTCACCAATGGGATTCTCATCGTCGTCGTAGACTTCGATCGCCTCTTCAGCCGGTGAAGCGGGCAGAGGAATCATGGGTCGTGGTCCCCCCGACCATTGGTTTGAACCATAGGGTTGACCTATGGCGGACATCGCAACACCCGTTGTTGACGGCAGATATGGAACATAATCATCTACTTCAAGTTTGACCTTTGTACCATCTGGTTTCTTGAAGTATGGCCTACTGTAAGCGGGCCAATGAAAGCTCCATCCTGCATCGATGCAGCGTTGTCCCACAGACACCACGGCTGGACTGTCATCTAGGACGTACGGATTGATGTCATCACCCAAAATGGGATTGTGAGCACTACCAGTGTCAGCTATCCATGCGATCTCAGTGGCAGGCACTGATGGGGACGACCTCTTACCAAAACACTTTATACAACCAATGTCAGAGTTGCATAGGTACGAACATTCTGCCGGCAAGGACAAAAGCTCATTCCTGACAGCGTTCTGGAGATGTGAGGCTGCAATGGAAGCGTCTTCAGTGGCGACTCGAACGGTTTCAATATATTCGGGGCGATCTGGTGTGAACGTCTTCCTTTTCTTCTTACTTCGGGGTTGAACAGATCTCCAATTGGAAGAAGACTCCACAGCATGACTAAAAACATTTGGTTGATCGTCAAAACGGACTTGCTGTCTAACAAAACTGTCAATGTTTTCTGTGTTGTCAAAATCGGTGCACATAGTGTTTGATGCGGAAAGGACCGGCATGGCCACGCTTCCCAGCGGGCGTGTGATGAGGACGGAGGATCCCTGAGAGACCACTGCGGCCATGACCACAGCTCGAAGGAGGCAGACCGCCGCCGGTGCAGTGGAAGAAGAAGACTTCCCACCTTTTCTCCGCTGGCTTTCATTGAGTTGTGGGAAGCCTGATGACCCTCGCGAACTGCTCCGCTTGCGAGGTTTCTTCTCTTTCTTCTTCTTCTTCTTCTTTCTGTCCTCTTTCTTTGCGGGGACAGTTTTCTCAGGGTGTTGGAACGCGCAATCTTTTCCTCGATGACAATGTCCTGCTTTCCAGAATTTGCAAGTCTCCTTCCGAGATCCTGGAGTCAGTGACCTTGATCGAGACTGGCTGCGATCCTTACCCTTTCCCTTTCCTTTGCTCTTGTCGCGGCCCTTTTCGTGCGTGTATGGACATGAAGATCCGCGCTTGCATTTTCCAATCTTTTGGTAATCAAAGCACACACCTTTCTTGTCCTCTGGAGCTGGCGCAACAACATCTTTGGCACCGAGGGAGCGTTTGGTAGTATCCCTCATCTTTTCCAGCCTCTTTCTCTCGAGATATGCCCGAGCCGCAGTGATGAGAAACTCATAGGATCTCTCTTTGCTGCCTTCCGCAGCGCGGTCGTATAGGGCAAGATCATGTTCGAGAGTTGAAGCGTTTCACTGCTAAGTGAAAATACGCCTCCAGGACATTGTTCTCGGGCTCCTTCTCCAACACGCTGTCCCATTTGTTGATGAATCCTTTCAGATCATCATTCACCATTTTGACCGACATGAGGTCTTCGAGGCCGTAAATGGCGCCGTGCCTGACGCTTGTGGCGAAGTACTCGTGAAACCGGAGGAGCAAATGTCTTCCTTTCACGGGCTTCTCTTCACGAGCGCGCAGCTCCTTGAAGGTTGCGATTTGACGACCGAGGTCCCCCTCAGCGCAGTTCGTGAGGCTTGCAAGAAGCTTCGCGTCGAGGGTGGCAAAGCCCTCTGAATCATCAAGTCCCTCAATGGTTTGGGATTCCTTGTACACTTTCCCAACCCAAGATCTTGCATCATCTGGCTTGGCCGAAGCAGCTGCAATATTGTCCCTCACCGTCACCTTAATCTTCCAATCTCTGTACTTTTCAGGTGTGGGAAACTTGGGAATGAGAACCTTGTCGGCCTCCTTGGCCTTGTTCTCACGATCCCTGTCTTTTGACTTCTTCTGCTGCTTCTTCAGCTCCTTCCTGATGATGCGTGCGAGACGCGACGATTCAGAGCTTGAGTCATTGGAATCATCATCTGCACTTGATGAACTCGATGAAGACGGAGACGGAGAGGGAGAGCGCTTCTTCCTGCGTTCTCGGGAATGGCCTCTCTTTGGGCTCTTTTCCTTCTTCTTCCGCTTTCTCCTTTTCTTTTTGTCCTTCCCGGATCTGCTTTCATTCTCTTCATCCGCATCTGATGGGTGTGGATCGTCATCGCCTGCGTTCCCGGGCTTCTCCAAATGAGTACGGAGACTCGCAGGAGGCAAAGCTGGGGACCCTTGAGATCCAAGTGGCTGTACTGACGGCACAGGCACTCGGTTCCCCGAGGCGTTGTCGAACCTCTCTCTTAGCTCTTTGATGATCAGACTCTGCTCGGCAAGTTCTGACCGGAGGGCATCCTCTCTTTGCCTAGCCGATGCGCGTTCACTCTCAATGACGGCATGTCTTTCGAGCGAAATCCGATCTAAATAAGCCCTTTGTTCATGAAGTTGTTGGTTCTGATGGGCTTGGTTCATGTCACTTAATCGTTGATTGGCAATAGCCTCATGTTGTTCCCTAGGCTCCTCAATGACCGCCCTGGCTTGGTTAGCTACAGCATCCCTGTATTGCCTAGCTTCATCTGCTACCTGCTGCCCGTGCTCGGCCAAAATGGCCTGATGCCTTAGTTCTGCAATCTGAGCCA
This sequence comes from Porites rus, assembly GCA_964035705.1. Classification (NCBI taxonomy): domain Eukaryota; kingdom Metazoa; phylum Cnidaria; class Anthozoa; order Scleractinia; family Poritidae; genus Porites; species Porites rus. Next base: position 46,318 of record CAXIVM010001876.1, on the reverse strand, counting down.
CCTGAGCCGATCGATCATCGTTGACGAAGAGTGCTTGTTGATGAATTTGTCTCGCGTCAACATTTTGAACATTCAACACAGGCGAAAACTCAGCTTGGAAAGGCGATGGTGCTTGGACAGTAGGCACCAGGTCCCCCTGGGCACTGAACGACGGAGGCTCAATTGGCCCACGAAGGTCCAGCGGTAACGACAGGGAGTTCGAGTGCAGGTGAACTAGACATAGCTGGGGAAGTAGGAACATAGCCCGATCGGGAACGGTCACCACGGGAACCATCATCTTCAGCCATGGCCTCTAAGTAGTGCACTACTTACGGTGGGTGAGACCAAAGCTAGTTACAAGCACGTGCCGCACTTCTGGCGATACGGCTGATAACCTGTAGTTACAGGTAAACGGCCGACACTAACCACCAACCGCACCTGTTTTCCCTTGAGCCAAAGTTATGGTCAGTGAGACATGTATTAGGTACACTAGCGTGAAACAACAATATGCTTCTGCTTGCGAGGCCCAATAACCCAAACAGCTATTTCTGGATGTCCGCAACGTTGAAAATGATTCCCTGGGTTTCATAAGTGACCTTCGCTTACTTGGGGGTGTGGGTACACTTGGCCATGCTGATGCTCTTACATTGATGCTTGAAGAGATCAAGAATGAAACGGTTCTTGCTCTAAACTCAAAATCCAAAATTTGGAAGTTTGAGCCTGAGCACATCGCTCTTCATGGCAGTGAACAAATCGCAAACCAAGAGGCGGGTGTCGCTCCCCCAGGTCGTGTCTCCAGCTCTTTGTCCACAGCCTCTTCCTCGACAGAGCGCACCAATTCCTGGCAGGGTTCTTCAAGGGAACCTTGAGCAATTTACTGGAACTGCACCACATCAAGAATATCTCCTTTGGCACTCCGTTTCTGGTGGCCTGATGCTTAAGACACAACCCACTTGGTTAGCAACAACTCAACCTAAGCGTAAATTTAGCCAGCATCTTGATCTGAAGCCCAACTTCGACACCTAAACCATCACCCAAAATGTGCCTTGGGGTAACTATTCCCAAGGCGGGATGGAAAACGTATTCGACGTATTCAGACCCACCAAGCTGACTTAAAACCAACACCTCTTGGCGCCAGGGAGCCAAGACTTCTGCCACCGATCTGTTCGCGAAGCGTGCTGCTTCTGCTTCATGGGCGGCCGAATAGCTGGCGGCACCCACAGACACCTCCCCAAAGCCATCAGATGTACAAACCCCAAGTGTTCATCGGTCTTCCAAACTCATCTAGTGGTTAAAAACGACAAAAAGGGGGGGCCCAAGTTCCTGAGACTTAACTAACTCCTTTAAGTCTACAATGAATGCACTAGTCGGGTTGCTGGAAGATGACTTGGGCATATATATAAATATTTCGTTCATTCCAATGTCAGGATGAAGTGGATGCTGTGCCCGTGAACCCTCTTCACAGGGAACGGTCTGTTATGATTGCAAAACAACATCCTGGGATACCCTGGGGTATCGCAAGTTTAGTGGGGGGTCGCCTTCCGCGCGTACGACAAACACTTGTGCAACTTTGCAAGTTCTTCCTTGCGTGGGTTTCCAACACATCGAGAAATGAGAACCTATGGTTTAACGTTTAAAGGCACCTGGGGTCTGTAGTTCATGGCCAAGTAGCTGGGGTCATTCCTCCATCATGCTTGCTCCCAGTTTGACTTGCCAGCTCAGTTTGGAGCGCAGCCTCTTCCTCGACAGAGCGCACCAATTCCTGGCAGGGTTCTTCAAGGGAACCTTGAGCAATTTCTTGGAACTGCCCCACATCAAGAATATCTCCTTTGGCACTCCGTTTCTGGTGGCCTGGTGCTTTCGACGCAACCCACTTGGTTAGCAACAAATCAACCTAAGCGTAAATTTAGCCAGCATCTTGATCTGAAGCCCAACTTCGACACCTAAACCATCACCCAACATGTGCCTTGGGGTAACTATTCCCAAGCAGGGATGGAAAACGTATTCGACGTATTCAGACCCACCAAGCTGACTTAAAACCAACACCTCTTGGCGCCAGGGAGCCAAGACTTCTGCCACCGATCTGTTCGCGAAGCGTGCTGCTTCTGCTTCATGGGAGGCCGAATAGCTGGCGGCACCCACAGACACCTCCCCAAAGCCATCAGATGTACAAACCCCAAGTGTTCATCGGTCTTCCAAACTCATCTAGTGGTTAAAAACGACAAAAAAGGGGGGGCCCAAGTTTCTGAGACTTAACTAACTCCTTTAAGTCTACAATGAATGCACTAGTCGGGTTGCTGGAAGATGACTTGGGCATATATATAAATATTTCGTTCATTCCAATGTCAGGATGAAGTGGATGCTGTGCCCGTGAACCCTCTTCACAGGGAACGGTCTGTTATGATTGCAAAACAACATCCTGGGATACCCTGGGGTATCGCAAGTTTAGTGGGGGGTCGCCTTCCGCGCGTACGACAAACACTTGTGCAACTTTGCAAGTTCTTCCTTGCATGGGTTTCCACAACACATCGAGAAATGAGAACCTATGGTTTAACGTTTAAAGGCACCTGGGGTCTGTAGTTCATGGCCAAGTAGCTGGGGTCATTCCTCCATCATGCTTGCTCCCAGTTTGACTTGCCAGCTCAGTTTGGAGCGCAGCCTCCTCCGCAGGTCTCACCACCTCCTGTCCCCAAAACCAGGCTCAGAGTCCCAAGAATTCGATTGTCGTTCTGACAGCTCGATACCAACAGCGGTTTCAGCGGATTAAACATGATCAAACAACCACATGTCTGATAATGTATAACATGCGCAGCAATCCGGGGAGCGGAGTAGATTAACCTGTGGGATAACCAACAACCAACAGGAGAACCACTTGTTCTATCACCTATCTTGTCAAGCACGATTGTAATTCCAATCCGCGAACCCCCGGCGCACATACAAGTACAGAAAAAATATGTTTTTTGGTGGACGTTTTCACCTGTGTTCTCCGGGTAACCAACAAAAGAGGTTTTGACAAACACGTAGTCTTTTGTCAAAATGCTAGTGTCCCAAGTCCCAACTTCATCTGTTAATGAAAGGCCTGTGTCACACAGTCTTGGTTTACAGTAGCTGCTCTTTGGCTGCAGGATGGTCTTCTAACCCAATGAGGCACTGCTATTGCGCTGAGGAGTGTTTGGTTGGATTTTTGTCCCGCCCCACCACCTGGCTTCCAGAAATCAAAGTTTGTCAAAACAGGGGGCCCTGAGCGCATGAGTGCATGCTTTTTGCCCGCATTCTGCTACTTACACACATTGTGCATGTTACAACCATCTGCCAATTCTCTGCCGGCGCTTTTGGAGGGCTGAACTATAGAGACAACGTGATAAGCCAACCAACCTGCACCAAAAAGCAGCAACCAGGTCGATTCAGTTTGCTTGCTTTTAGAACAGGGGGCCCTTGCAGTACACCTTTTTTCCAGCATGTTTGGAACAAAACATATTTCAGCTCAGTATTTGCAAGTGCACTACCAAAGGTTTCAGCAAAAAGGATTTTTTTTAAAATGTTTTTCAATTTGTTGTTTTTTTGCTTTTGCTTTTTGTAATTGTGTTTGTTGTTGTTTCTTTGCTTTTTTAGTATGTTGCAAAACCATCAGAGTTATGCTAAGTGGTTAACATAAAGTTATACAAATATGTAGTCTCTATTTTTCATATATGGGTGCCATGGGTGCTGATCTAAATTCCTTTATCCGGGATCCGTCATCTTAGCCAAAAAGAATTTACTTTAGCCAAACTTTCGCCTTCCTGCGTTTGATCTTTCGCCGAAGTATGTTGTATTTATGTGTGCCATGTATGTTGTTTGATGGATATCAATTTTGTTCACGTCAATGGCTTCTTCTTTACTGGCAAATGCAAAATAGAAACTTCACTGCTTGTCAGCATGTGTCTTCTACTTAACTGTTGACACCCTGTACGTCTCTTTTGTTTCTCCTGGGTGTCAGCAAGAATCAAAATTGCAAGAACCACATAATGGGCTGGGGGTCAGATGTGGCAGGGTGCACTTTCGCCAATCTTGAGCTGAACTTTCGCCAAACTTTTGCCTTTTGCGGGGTAGAGTTTTGTGGCAAAGCCACCCCCCCAAAGCAGGAGCAGGAATAGTAGTAGTAGTCGTCGTCGTCGTGGTAGTAGTAGCAGCAGCAGCAGGAGTAGTAGTAGTGGTGGTGGTAGTAGTAGTAGTGGTGGTGGTGGCGGTGGTAGTAGTAGTTAGTAGTTAGTAGGTAGTAGTAGTTAGTAGGTAGTAGTAGTAGTGGTGGTGGTGGTGGCGGTGGTAGTAGTAGTAGTAGTAGTAGTAGTTAGTAGTAGTTAGTAGTTAGTAGTTAGTAGTTAGTAGTAGTAGTAGTAGTAGTAGTTAGTAGTTAGTAGTTAGTAGTTTTTTTAGTTAGTAGTTAGTAGTTAGTAGTTTTTCCCCAAATAGTGCTCCGCACTAAGGGGTTCTTACGGTAAGAGTTAAGCGGTTTAGATCAGGGTTCGCGCGTGTGGTTTCGGCATTTTGCGTGGGCCGGCTCGCACAAAAGTTACTTTTTGAATTCCTCATGTCCATTTCGACTGCGCAGGCTCACATAAAGTGGTGGCCGCGACTGCGCAGGCTCACATAAAGTGGTGGCCGCGCCTTTCGCGCTTCCGGGACAAAGCTCTCGTGCAGGCGCCGTGCTCGTTTTCGGACACGAAGTGCATTTTGCGTGGCAGGCGCAAGGAATTCGACGCATTGGAGCCTCGAAAAGGTCATTTTACGTGGCAGGTGCAAGGAATCGGAGACTTTGTAAATTTCGTGGCAGGCGCAGTGTTTTGTGGACGTTGCAAAAACGTTGGCAGGCGTGTGTCATTCGCAGGATTGCGTTTCACGTGGCAGGCGCAGGGAATCCGCACCATGGATGCGATATTTTGAGGTGAAACGGCTGAATTCGTGAGAGGGGTCGCATTTTTGGAATTTGAACTTGAGGATGCTTTTGCGTGGCCAGTGCAGCATTTCGTATGACCTGCAGGCATGATTTCGTCGCAGGCGCAGCATTTCTGAAACGCATTTCAAAATTTGCGAAAGCCTCGTGCAATTTGCTCATTTTGGATCTCCGATGTGCAGATTTCGTGGCAGGCGCAGCACTTTGTGAATCTGGATGTGCAGATTTCGTGGCAGGCGCAGCACTTTGTGAATCTCGATGTGCAGATTGCGTGGCAGGCGCAGCACTTTGTGAATCTCGATGCGCAGATTTCGTGGAAGGCACAGCACTTCGTGAATCTCGATGCGCAGATTTCGTGGCAGGCGCAGCACTTTGTGAATCTCGATGCGCAGATTTCGTGGCAGGCGCAGCACTTCGTGAATCTCGATGTGCAGATTTCGTGGCAGGCGCAGCACTTTGTGAAGCTCGATGCGCAGATTTCGTGGCAGGCGCAGCACTTTGTGAATCTCGATGTGCAGATTTCGTGGCAGGCGCAGCACTGTGTGAATCTAGATGTGCAGATTTCGTGGCAGGCGCAGCACTTGCTGAGTCTGGAAGTGGAGATTTCGTGGCAGGTGCAGCACTTCGTGAATCTCGATGCGTAGATTTCGTAGCAGGCACAGCACTTTGTGAATCTCAATGTGCACATTTCGTGGCAGGCGCAGTACTTTGTGAACCTCCATGTGCAGATTTCGTAGCAGGCGCGGTACATTGTGAACTTTGAAATGCTCCTATGTATTCGCCTATGTGCTCTCAGATTTGTGCTTGTATGTGCTCTCACATTTGTGCTCTCAGATGTGTGCTCTCATGTGCTCTCATATGTGCTCCCATATGCTCTCATATGTGTGCTCTCATTTGTGCTCGTGAATCTGCACTCTCACATTTGCGCTCTCGTATGTATCCTCTCATATTTGTGCTCTCATCTGTGTGCTCCTTCTTTCCTTCCACGTGATGCCATGTTCCATTTGTTCCTCTTTACACTATTTGGGGTCCCTTGCCGGTGTAATTTTAGTTAGTAGTTAGTAGTTAATAGTTAGTAGTTAGTAGTTAGTAGTAGTAGTAGTAGTAGTAGTAGTAGTAGTAGTAGTCGTAGTGGTAGTAGTAGTAGTAGTAGTCGTAGTAGTAGTAGCAGCAACAGCAGCAGAAAGAACATCTTTAGCCATATCTTTCGCCAAAAAAAGACTTTCGCCAACTCGAGAAAAAACTTCCGCCAAATGAGATTTTGATATGTTCCGGGTCATCGTCATCAACTCAGATCGACAACCATATATATATACATATACAGACTCCCCGCTTCTGCCAGCCCAAGGCCTCTCACGAATAGTTGCTTTTTGTTTTGTACTTTTTCCTTTATGACTGTCGCCTTTTTAGCATGAAACGTTGCTAGGGAGAGGTTGTGCAAGCAAGGGCAAGTGTGCTGCCAAAAGTTGAAGCAGAGAAACGCTTGTGGTGAATGCCTTTACCTTCCTTTTGTTGTGTTCCTCTCGTTTGTGCTTTTTGCTGGTTGCTTTCTTTTGACAATGCCGGCGTGCTTTGGTGTGTTCCAGGAACCTTGGCCTTTCCAAAGTCCTGTGCAAATTATTGACCTAGCAAGTTTGATCGGGCTTTTGAAAGTTTGCAGGGTGTAGGACTAAGTAGACTAAGTGCGTAAGCTACTAGTACAGTAAGTGGCACAACTAGGTCTGGATGCAGAGAGGGGAGCTTCCTTGACTGAGCCTTTTTGGGACACTTACCCTCTGGTATTGGTTCACTGGTGCGTTGTACTGTGTCTTATACCAGTATCCTACAGGGGTGGTCTTTTGGCTTCACTGCATGTTTCTTTGTTCATACTCATCCTGTATTTATCTACTCACTCGGGCACCCCACGATGTGGAAGGGCTTTGAGGGGCAGGAGTCGTGACCGCGAGTTCTGTAGGGGACGCTTAGCTTTTTTTTGCAATCTATTTTCTGTTTATTGGGTTTCCCTTCTTGATTAGTTTGCTCGACTATTAATATGATTTAGCTCCTTCTCATTCATTGCAATTGCAAGTGTTGAGGTGACTTATGCCAAACATGCTGAACAAATGCAGGGGCTCTTGTTCTGAAAACACATGACCACAGCTCGTGACCGCTCGTGGCCGGCTCCTCTTGCACGACGGTTGCAGCAACACTGACATTGGCCTCTCGGCAGGCTTCAGTTGCTGCATTGGACACCAGCTGTGCCAGGTCCACATTGGATTCGCTCGCGGCCGTGTCAATCCGCTCCACCTTGGGCTGGGAAAGGTAAGGGCACGCGACTAGGCGCAGGCCGAATAACCTTTAGCGTTAAACTGAGGAGACTGCTAAAAGAAGGGTTTGGGCCAAAGAAACCACCAATGAGGCAAAACAACCGCAACGAATCCCATAGTCTATAGGCCATAGGAATGGGATACAGTAGATGGAACAAATCCCACCGTCTTCGTGGAACCTGTGAAGAATTCAGGAAACTCATGGAAACTCTGTACAACCTCCGGGTGCCATGGCGCTATAGGCACAGCAATGCCACGGTCGCTAGGGACAGTGGGGGTGGACGTTCGCTTGGCCCGGAGTCGCTTCCACGTTTGTTCGCTCCTTACCTCAGCAATGTGTGTGTGGTGTCAAGTTGTCCACGTGCTGAAGTGAGGAAATGACATAGATTGAAATAACATGAAAATTAATGAAGAGAGTGCCCATTCTGATTTGTTTTCTGTACCCTTTGGAGATGGAGGAGCTGATAACAGGTACATTGGCAATGGCAGCATGTAGGATAAATATCGAAAATAGATCCTAGTCCTAATCCATGCTGCGCAACATCTGAGCATTTTCTGCTGCCTATAGTGGTTATTTCCCCCCGTCTTTCATCCCGCACCTGCAGGTCCCACCAGCTGCTCTGGCACCTCTGGACGCTGTTGCTCCGGCCGCTCCTCAGCTGGCCGCTCCGCTGGCCGCTCAACCTGTTGCTCTGGCCTCTCCGGCTGCTGTGGCTCTACAACCTGGGGTGCGTTCGCCAGCTCTTGTGTGATAACGCGGTGTGAGAGGAGTGCCGCCTCTGGGTCATGGGCCACTGAGTAGCTGAGCACGCCCACGGAGACCTCAATCAACACCAACGCGAGGGATAACATTGTACAAATTTGGAGAGCCTTGCAAACGAATTCTACGAACTTTGCGAATTTGGAACAGAACTTGTCCTGCAAAACATTTATATAGTGATCCAAGTCTGGGGAGCGAACAAGGGATGCAAAAAGAATCCTGTACAGCCTGTACATCATCTATGGCAAAGACCAAATCCGCAAAAGTCATCAATGACCCCCTTGCCGCAAACATCCGCAAACCATGGCATCAACATCAAGGCCATCAAGGCAAAGTAGCTAGGGTTGCTGTATCAGATACAACCTCCGCTTGACTTGCCAGTTCACTACGCACTGCCACTTCCACGGTGGATCTCGCCAACTCCTTGGGCAAAGTCTGGGACATCCTACTGCAGGACGGGATCATTTCTTCCGAAAAAGGATTAACAAAATTACTCTACTTCGAGTGACCCCCCAACCCAAACACTGACCGCAAAAACATTCGCACACACACACACACTTGGAAAGGTGACCGCACAGCCATTCGATCTATATAAAATCAGAATCTAGAATTAAAATGAAAACTTCAACGCGACATACTTCATACTTGGAACACGGCCCATCCCTTGCAAACACCTTCCTGCAAACAAACCTTCAACGTGAACTCAAAACTCAACTCAAGTCCGTTCTCCTACACGAAATAAACCGGAAGGAGGGAAGAGACCCTCACCTGACAAGTCGGAAAAACGCATTCAATGAAGCGCCGCACCATTCTCTAATTGGCTGGAATCAGTCGAAACTGTTGATGCAAGGGCCTCTCATGAGTTTCACGGGGCATGGTCCTCACCCCAACAAAATCAACTGCTTTCCAAACTCCCGAGAAAAACAGCGGAAGTTTCTTTTTCTGCTGCTCTGATTGGGTCTTTCGTGACCCTTCAACATCCATAGGACCTTGTCTTCTTTAAAAGGGCTGCGGCAAACTCTCAAATGCCGCATGCTTGAACTGCATGTTGGAGTTTCAACACTCCCCCTGCCTTTCTTAAAGGCACTGAAAACTTCCAAGCCGCAGCCAACCTCCAGATGTAAATCCTTCTTCCAGCGTGTGCAGAGTGTTCCACAGTCGGCAGCGGTCACACCTGACTCAAGCCCTTTGTGATGGCAGAGTCTTGCGCTGCCAGATCAACTTTTCTTTCATTCCAGCAGACGCCCATGCGGCGACAACAATGTCCCCTAACATTGTAAAACAACTTTCGTTGTGCACAGCCACACAAAACATTCAGCCAGCGGTAGACCATGGTCAACTGACCTGCTATCAAAGCTTCGCAGCAGCAGCCCCGCAGGCTATGAAGCAAGGAACCATACAATGCATTGTATCCCACCCGCTCCAACCAAGGTTTTCAGCCGTCACTGTTATGAGCCGTACCAGCCCAGGCCAAAATTGCCACAGAGGTAGCGAGAATCAACCGCCACCCTTTCTTCAACTTCATTTCGTCATCTTCACAAATCGGAGCTCACGTTCGCACACAGTGCAAATGTCATACTTTCGCTCTCCACCAGTTGAGCATGGCAAAGGGGATGGAGCATTCCTGTGGTAAACTTCACCCCAGCCTTTTGACCACAGTGGCTCTACCCTTCTGACTCGGCTCATCTCGCTGGTGTAGGCGCACTTGTGACATGGTGGTGAGCTCCTCAAGGTGGATGAGGTCAGTGTCTGACATGTCCTGAAGACATGATAGCGCTGTCCGAACTTGGTGATGAACACACCCATATCTTTGAAGTTCTTTCCTTTTCCTTCCTCAGGAAGACCAACTTCAGCTGCTGCGAACTTCTTTGGAAAAGCCTTGGGAGCAGCTGATGATGTTCCTGGGGAGTGTGTTGGTTCCCAGCTTTCATCCGCCCTTATGTCCCGATAGTCCCTTTCGGTGGGAAAGTACAAGGTTTCTTGACCTTCAACTTCCGTGGCCATTTCGACTTCTTCATCAGCTGGGACTTCCTGTTCTGGCTCCTCCTGAATCCCCGTGAGGTTGGGATCTGTAGTGGCTGTGTCCATTGGTGCCGGTCTTGAGGATCCTGATGACACCGGCGGCGGCGGTCAATACCTGCCATGATCCTTTCCTGCGGCGAAAGGGATGCCATCCATCTAATGAGCCCTTCACGGTTCTGCAAGCCGAATTGGCTTCGTCCCTCTTGGGTCATCCATAGGCCCAATCAGTTTCTGTTTCTTCAGTCTTTCCTTGTCCCTTTCCTTTTCTCTTCCCTTTTGATCTTGCACTTGGTCGGTTCACCTCGCGACCTTGCCAGTCAACGGTGATCGAGCTCCCTTGGGACGGCTGTGAGCTGGTGCTTCCAGGAGGTCCTTGTATCGCCGGCGGAGTGGGCAAGCCAGCAGCATGATCAGCACCATGATTTCGTTGGTGCAAAAAGCCAGCCAATAATCTGCCTCAGAAACAAGGTGATCAGGATGATGAGCAAAGTGTAGCTGATCATCAGGACACGAAAGGGACCATCGTCAGAAATCAGGCTGCTGCGGATGTTCATCTCGGCCTTGAGCCTTGGGTTGAGCAATTAGAGCCATCATCACCGCCAGCTGAAGCTGTTTCAATGTCACCTTCGGCACCCATAGATCATCCTTCTTCTGACATTCATCCTCTTCCTGGTTTCCTCTTATTGCCTGTGGGCCGTCCTTCTTATTGGTTTCCTTCTTTTCCTCCTTTCTTGCTGTCTCTGGACCGTCCTCCTTCTTCTTTTCTTCTTCCACTTTTCTTTGTAAAATCATCGGCATCAGCTCCTTAAGCTCGAGGGTCCTTTGAACAGGAAGTGGTTTTGTACCCAGGTCTGCAATCATGATGACCCCACACAGGTGCCTCACCCTCCAGTCCAAGTTGGTAATTCGCCAACGGACATGTTGAGCTCGAAGCCGAAGGTGGCGTGTTCGCCAGTTCGCATGACCATCGGAAAAGAAGCCCGTGGCAGCCAGGTTGTCAACGAAGAGGGTCTTGACGTACGGCTCTTTGTGTTCTTGGATCATGCTGTCCACCGCATCACCTGTTTGAAGGCCCTCAATGGCTTCCAGGAGCTCTGACTCTGCGGTAGAAAGTGCTGGAAAAGGCCGACGACCGCTCTTCCAAAACATCAAAGCCCCATTCCATAGCACCATCACAGCACCATGCGAGGCCTGGGTTTCAGGCGTTGCCGCAAAGCTGGAGTCAGTGTAGACCTCCAAAGCCCTCTGGCCACCATCCCATCCTTCACCTTTCGAGGGACGGAATTCCAAGCCTTCATTTGGCGTGTTTTTGAGGTACTTCCAGACTTGTGTGGCTTGTCAATGACCCAGGTAGGATGGCTCAAGATCTCTTGGGCACAGCGGCTAGTCGCAAAAGCAACATCAGGCCTCGTGCGAGTTGAGAGCCACATCAACTCACCTACCAATTTTTGAGCCTGATTGACCAGTTCTGGAGTAGGATCTTCTGGTTGCGGAGCTGCTTCCTTTGCCATCGCTACTTTCACTCCTTTTCCTTCAGCAACCCCCTCCTTGTCTTTTATGTAATCTTCTTGAGATGCCCGGAACCCTCCTTCTGTAGTTTATGTGATCCCAGACGAAAAATGCAAAAATCAACAAGTTTGTACCGGAGGCCATCCGCATCATCAATAAAAGGTTCACCAGCTCCCAAGGTTGCAATTCCGTCCTCAACTGCACCCGATGGTCGGGGGGAGCAACCGGAAAGGCTGAGTGAGCCAGTGGTCCATGTTGAAGTGGAGGCCAACGGCAACCCGAAGCCACTGCAAGGCTTGGAACATAGATGATGCTGCAGTACGGCCCCCTTGAGCAACTGCACGTAGGAACTCCCCTAGCTGCAGAGGGGTTGGCTTGGCAACAGGATATGCCTTTGTAGAGGCATACCGATGCCAGCGGCGCAAAGCGGCAAGGAGGGCCCCAAGCCGAGCCTCTGTAAGGTGCCCAGTGCCCTGCATGATTTGGTCTTTCAGTTGCTGGAGCCGTACGGGGTCACCCAACTCCCCCCAAGTCACACCAAGCTCCTCGAGGTTCAGGAACTCGCTCAGGAGGATGTCGAAGAGGGCCTGGGTCTTGGTGGCCCGCTTGGCCTCTCCCTTAGTGCGCGGGTCAGAGGCCACCGCAGCCAACAGCATAGGCGGCCGCCCTGGGAACCCTGTCGCCAGGAGCTGCCGAACATGGCCACGAGGTCCAGCCCCCGCAGGTGTCACCACCATGGATGTAGTCTCCACGACCGGCAAGCGGTTCCCTGCTACGGCCCGGGCCACGCGACGAATGTGGTCATGGGCCCTGCGAGCTGCGAGCGTCCATAAGGCGCTAACTGAAAAGCTTCTTCGGCATCCAGGGGGCCCTGAAGACGTTCCAGCTCAGCCACCAATTCATCCCCATGCGACCAAATACCAAACACATCCTGGCATGTTTGCACACCATTGTGGCAAAAACAATTGCACCAGTGCTTCCGAATGATCTGCAACCAGGTCCAACAGGTCCTCCTCCATAGCTTGATCCGGTTGGCGCACTGTCAAAACCGGGGTACGGCCACACGCAGGAGAGTGGGACGGGGACCAAGGCCGTCTCAGACGGAGTGGAGGGAGCTCTGTTGGTATTGGTTGCTTGGGTTTGGGACAAGTGCTCCCGGATGAGGTCTCGGGCCTGCTGGGTTGAGACGCCGAGGACTTGGAAGACAGCGGCAACGGAGGTCGAGCCGGTGGCAGCTTCGAAATGGGATGGATTGGTCCAGTCCCTCCAGCCGGCGATCTCGATCGCGTCCTCGGAGTCCCGGCTGCCTTGCCCGATGTACGCGGCATGACCGTTCGCCCAGGTCACATGGCGAAACCTACACTGGTCACAGACCAGATGTAGGTGATCGCATTCAGCGCACACCGCCCCCAACCTCTCCGGAAAACAAAACTTGCCCTGATCTTGAGCCAAAATGGCATCAAGATCAGGAGTTACCCCTACATGTTTCAAATCCCAAAATGTCCCTACCCAACCATCCATTCATTTTGGGGAGATAATTAACAGAAAAGGACCAGCTGGACGGACCTTGGCCGCTGCATTTTTTAGTTCAATCTGACTTCTGACGGGCTCACTGACTTCTCCGCGATGCCGTGCGAAGAATACCGCAGAGTCTGGAAAAGCACGTACTTTGGTTACAGGCTATATGCGAATAGTGAGTGACAGGATTGATAGGCGAGCAATATTGGGGCTGGTCACCGCAGTATAGCAAGCTTGCAGGACACCGTGGAAACTGCGCTGACTCCAAACTTGAAGATGATCGGGAGGGACAAAGCTCACAGTTTCAGACGGTTGATGACAAGGCCTTTCAAATGTGATGAGTACTTGGATTCTATTGTTGATGAGTTTGTCAGTTGTCACAGCCAAATCTTCAGTGGTGCAGCGGCTGCACAACTCTTGGGACTTAAAGAGGATCTTGACCGAGGAGATTGAAGCTGCTGATCCTGAGCTTGGGACAAACATGAAATCTCTGAGGGCAGCTACCTCTAAGACCAGATTAGACTATTTTCTAACTAATAGTCTATTTTTAAAAATCTAACTAATAGTTAGAATTTAAATAAACCATTTGTATAAATTAGGGGATAATTTAAAGTCTATTTTGTAAAATAGACTCAAGTCTATTTTGTTAAATAACCTTGGAATGTCAAGGTTATGTTGCAAAAAACCTGAGATCTTGTAAAGACATTTTGTTAGTTCATCTTAGATGTTTGTGGTCACACTTTAGAAAGCACAAACTTGAGCAATGCATGTGACATGCAAAAGGCCTAAGTAACATTGAGCAGAGCCTAAGTAACATGGCCTAAGTAACAGTACATGGCTTAAGTAACATGCAGATTTCTTTCGCTCAAACTCACATCAGCAGGGATTTTTGGTCTCAAGAAAGACTTAAGCTGGCACTACAGAGAGGATGATCCAAGACAGTTCAAGAAAAGGTGTGAACAAAACACCCTTCCTGACAGATGACTTTGTGGACCAGGTAGATCAAAGGATGTCGTACAGTTTCATGAGACAAGAATCTTTGACTATGTTTTTGTCTTAAGAAGCACCTGATCTTCTTTCTTTGTTTTGAATGTTTTAGTGGCGCACATGGCATTCTCTAAGAGAATGAAAGTGGACCCTTCCATTGGTGTGATGGACCTCCAAAGAGTGCTGTCCAAGGAAATCAACAGAAGAGAGGACAAAGATTTGTTTGGTGGTTTGAAGCATCCTATGAATGCTCAGTGGAGTTGGAAGACAAGCCCTTGTCCTCAATGGATGGGACAATGTCATGAATTGCTGGTGGACTTCTTGAAGATTGCACCAAATGGGCTGCTAGGGTCAGCCAAACTTAAGCTGGCACTACAGAGAGGATGATCCAAGACAGTTCAAAAAAGGTGAACAAAACACACTTCCATACAGATGACTTTGTGGACCAAGTAGATCAAAGGATTCGTGTTTTGCTTGCGCAAGTCAGAAGCATCAAGAAGAACCATGAAGCTTACACAACAGCAATGAGGAAGGCCACCTTCGAAGACAAAGAGAAGGTTGACAGCATTTTGGAACACCTTCAGTTGGATGCAGCTGAGGACAGTGGCTCAGGTACTTCTTGCACAGCTATTGTGCCTTTCAGGGCTCAGAATGATTCCCAGCCTTCAAGGCCACCTGCTTCAATGCCTGCTGCTGGAATGAATGAATCACCAGGATCTCCAGCCCAAGTGTTCAGAAGGATTTTGAGCAAACAGGCCAGCGCACCCAACAAAGAGGACAGCATTAGCACAGCAAAAGCACAAGAGCTTGTGGTGGAGAAGTCCAAGCCTTTGAAGAAACTCAAACCTTTGGGGCTTGTTGTGGGGCCTATGGAAAGCTCAACAGAAGATGATTTTGAACAGAAGGTTCCAGCCCCAAAGGCAAAAGGATTGGAAGCCATTGGCAAGGCAAAGGTGAAGACACATGAGAAATCCTATGGATTGAATGCTGCAGATTTGGCAATGGTTGCAAGCAGCTTGGAAACAAAAGTTAAGCCAGTGAAAGGACCAAAAAAGAAACCAGCTTGCAAAAAGGGACCATTGAAAAGGCCAGCCAAGACTTCTCCTGGCATCGCTACTAGGAGCAAGGACGCTTCTAGGGGCTCCTGGCCTTACTACTATACTAGGAGCAAGGACGCTACTAGGGGCTCCTGGCATCGCTACTGAGGAGGGAGAACTTGAACAGCCAAGTGAGCTTGAAGCAGAAGAGCCACATGAGGAAGCAGGGCCTGAAGAGCCAAGAGAAGAAAAGAAATGCAGCTTCAAACACCGCAAAACAAGCAGTGTGTATGCCAAGGAAAGGAAATTGCAGTTGAAGATGGGGGCTTCCCCTGAAACAGCCAAAAAGAAAGCCAGGGCAGCCCTTCGACAGGTAGCTGCCAAAATTGATGCAGGTTTGATCAAAGAGTCTTAACCTTGTGAAAAGACAGGGTTTGTTTCACCAGACCAGCTGTGAGGAAAAACACTGTGCTTTATGCTTTGTGAAAGCATGCAAGCATCACCTAGACTGTTGCATGTGCTTTCTGTTGTTTTCTTTTGCTTTAAATATTCACACAAAGACACCTTTTTGAATCAACCTCTATATAGGTAGCAAGAAAATAAGTAGCAAAGAAATAGGCGCAAAGAATCTAAGTAGCAAAGAGCTAGGTAGCAAGAAACTAAGTAGCAAAGAACTAGGAAGCAAGAAACTAAGTAGCAAAGAACTAGGCAGCAAGAAACTAAGTAGCAAAGATCTAGGTAGCATCTAGTAGCTTCACACAGGTTTGACATTCTAGGTGTAGCATGTTTGGTTCAAGGTGAAAGTCTAAGCAGCAGCTATATCTAATTAGCACATTGACTTATAAGTTGTTTGGACGACACCTTCTCACCAATGTTCCAACAACCACAGTTGTGTTTGCAAACACAAACCACTTAGCACACACAACCAATGCCAAGGCTTTGGGTAGGTGGCCTGCCATGGTGGGTGACAGCATGGGATGTGCACCAATGGGTTGCATCCTATGGGATGCAGCCAATTGGTGTGGTGATGAAGAGTGCACATATTGATGCAACCAAACAGCACTGCCTTGTTGCTTTCCCCAACCAGCAAAAGGAAAAGCAAAACCAAAAGCAAAACCAAAGGTGAAACCAAGCATTGAGAAAAAGAAGGAAGAGAAGGCAACACCAAAGAGTAAGCCAAAAAGTGTCCCAAAAAAGGAAAGCTTCTCCGACAAAGTACAGAAGTGGAAGATGGAAGAGGACAAGAAAGATGCTGAGGACTCAGAGGATGTTTGTGAAGATAGCAAAGATGCTACAACAACAGCAGACAAGAGAGACTTGGCTAAGACAAGAAAGTACAAGAGGATGGCTGACGCAAATGCAATTCCCCAACACATCTCAGAGATGATGGATGCAGCAAAGACAAGGGCAGAGAAAACAGCTATCATAAACCAACTGTTTGACAAGGCTAGCAAGGGAAAGCTGTTGATGAAGGCAGAGAAGCCTGTGTTCAAGTCAGGTGCAACAGCTACCAATGAAAAGTTTGGCAAGGACCAAACAGTGGGAAAGCCCTGGGACGTCTTCTTGTGGGAAAGCTTTGGTGGAAACAATGAAGCCCTACAGAGTGCAGTTGCCAATGGATCGGTGCAATCATGGACACAGGATGGAGTGAAGTTTGCTGGCTACAGGACTACCAAAGCAGGCATTGAAAAGAGTGTCAGCAATGTACACCAGATGGAATCTGGTGAAACCGAAGTATCTCAAGATACTTACAAAGCTCTGCACAAAGCTTTTTTCAAGCATGTCCTGGTCTTTTGGAGACGAAGAGGAAGGTGAAGCACCAGGGCCACTTCCAGCACAAGGTTCTAAAGTGAAAGCAGTGGAACATGCAGGGCTGACTCCAAGTATGAAAGCTTTGCTTGATGAAGCAAAAGGTGCGCAAGAAAGGCTGCATGCCACAGCAATGAAACTGCTGGGCAAATGTTCAGCTGCTGATGACAAAGCCAAGTTCAAGCCTTGTGTGTTGGAATTGAAAGACTGGGTGACCAAGAATGAACACATTCTCACCTGGGAAGAACTCCCTGATGAATCAGCTCTCACACCAACCAACTTCAAGGAGTACATGTCCAAGCAAGCTGATGCTACAGTGAAGCTTAATGAAAGGGTGGAACAGTTTAAAGCCTTGCTTCGCAGCAGGAAGGAGCTGTAGTTTAGGGAGCAGCTGGCCGCTCAAACAACTCACCATATAATGGTTGCCAACCATGTTTGGTTTTGGAGGCATGTAGGCCCCTTTAAACATATGTACTTGTTGTTCTTGGCCTGGAGCACACGGCTGCAAACCTTGAAACTGCCAGAACCTCTTTGTCTGTGTGTGTCAAGTTTTGTCACTCATGTGAATGCATGTGTCATTTTGAATATGCAAGACAACCTTTTCTTGTAAGTGTGGTGTTGGTTCCAAGCAAAGGTTCACAGAGCAGGTTGTTTTTGTAGAAACAGCTCAAGCATGGGAGCTGGAAAGATAAACTCTAGGCTTGCTGCTTCTGCTTTGCATTCATCTGTGTTGGTCAGCATTTAAGTGAAGCACATGGTGATCAGTTGTGAAAACTTGGAAATGCACTAGGTAGCATGTGCTAGGTAACATTTTGAAGGCAGGGTTGTACTTTCAATGATGTCATATTCTATAGGATGCTATATAGGCTATAGGCTTACTAAGCCTAACTAAGTAACATTTTGCATACTAGCCAACATTGAAAGCTAGGATGTATTCCAATTAGGTAACATTGTGCTTTGGCTGGAACCAGGATTGTGCATTGCGCTGTTGCATTTGGCCCTTGGCTTGTGGTCTGCATCGACTACAATTGCTCACAGCTCAAAAAGGCTGGCAGCAAACACACATTGGCAGCAAGCGCCCCTTCATGAATCAATGTATCATGTTCCCTGCTTCAAACCTTCAGTTCTTCCCTTTTCCAACCAGCTACCACACATGTCTTTTGTCATTTTTCCACTTGGATAGAGCCATGGAAGACACATTGGCAGCAAGCACACCTTCATGAATCACACTGTATTATGTTCCCTGCTTCAAGTCTTCAGTTCTTCTCATTTTCAACCAGCTACCACACATGTCTTTTGTTATTTTTCCACTTGGATGGAGCCATGGAAGGCCCACCTTTGAAGAAATTAAAGGCAAGTGGCCAGAGGCAGAGAATAGAACGATCTGAAAGAACAACAAACCCAGTGTTGAAGGAAAGTCACCTGGCACACAGCCTTTTAGCGAAATGGGCCTGGGGTGAGTCATCACCCCAGCAAGTCCAAGCATTGGCAGCTGCTGCTCTAAAGGACTTTGCAGTTGCCTCTGCCCAAGCACCTTTGGACTTGGCTTTTCTGACTGGCCTTGGTGATTCTGGAAAATACCCAAGCAAGATGCATCAGCAAATCATGAGCTTTGCCAACAAGCAGTGCAGGTTCTCAAGTGGCTTCAGTACAAGCCTGGAGTTCAAGGAGCCATGGACACACCAGCTCCAAGTCATGCATCTACCACACATTGTATTTAGCGATTTGTATCACAAATACAATGGTGCCTTCAGAAGATTCATTTTGCCCAGTGAAGATACACTGGAAGCATTCTGGAAGCTGCAATTGGATCACCCTGCCCTCCCTGGTTCTCCAGCTTCTTCACCAACCTTTGAGCCCAGGAAGACTGTGCCAATTTCTTGTCATGGTGATGGGACACCAGTAATTGGCATTGGAAAGGTTTGGTCAAGGATGTTGACTTCATACAGCTGGTCCAGTATGGTTTGTGAGGCAGGTTGGACCAAAGACTCACAACTGCCCATCTGGTATTGCTTCGATGAGACTGATGCAGGTCCTACAACTCAATCTTTCTTTGAAATACTTGCTTGGAGCTTCCAGGCACTCCAATCAGGATATTGGCCAAAAAGCGACCACAAGGGCAAACAGATACTTGGATGTAATCATTGTTGTTTGGTGTTGTGAAATCCAACCTATGGGCAATTTTTGTTTGAAATGCATTTGGCAATTTGTCTTTCTTGGAAAACCATTCAGAAGGTATGGCAAGAATACAAGATTGGGACTATTGGCTGGAAAACCCTTTGGCCAGTGGCTACAGAGCAACCTGCTGGAGCTTGATTGGAGATATGGAATATGTGGTCCAGAAGTTTGGATTTCCCCACTTTGCTCTTAAGAGTGGTCCTTGTGGCCTCTGTCGCTGAAGAGGCGACAACAGTGAAGAGAGCTGGCTTGACTGCAGGCCATCTGCCAAATGGCTTGACTTGCAATGGACCTCTGACAAGCCACCTTGGCTGTGAACCAGCTTTTTTTGTTGTTTGAGTTGTATTGAAGCCCAAAACCAACAGCTAAGCAAGCACTGTTTAGGCTTTGGCCCTGTTGTTTTGAGGTGGCTGCAGTGGGAGGAAAAGCCCCACAACCCACTCTTCTCCAATGGCATTACAGCAATGAATGTGCATTTCGACTACATGCACACAAAATATCTTGGAGTTGATGCTGTGGCTTTTGGAAGCATATTCCACTTGCTATGCCACTATGTGCTACCTCATGATGACCCCAAAAAGAATCTCAACTTGCGCTGGCAGCACATCTCAGCTGCTTACAAAAAATATTCCATCACAGAAAGGTACAGAGGCATGAGAAAACTTACCCTCTTTGATCGCAAGAAGGGTGGGCCAAAGTTGAAGGGAAGGGCTGGGCAAATAGCTGTTCTTGGACAACCTTTACTTTGTTTATGGGAACACTTCATGAACAGTGAGTTGGAGGTTCACTGCAAGGTCCAGACTTTTCTCAAGGTCAACATAGCAATGGAGAGGTTGATGAAAGAGATGCAATCAGAGCTGGCATTTCCAGAGCCCCAGGCCAGTCAGTTCAAGGAGTTCTCTTTTGCCCTGTGTCAGCTACACTTGTAACTGGGCAGCCACTTCAAAGAAGAAGGCAATGCTTTGTTTGCAAGCACCCCCAAGATGCACATGCTACTTCATAGTTGCCTGACTTGTGCTCAAGTCAATCCTCGCCTGACATGGTGCTTTAGGGGCGAGGATTTACAAAAAAATCAGCAGGAGCTTGGCTGGTAGCTGTGCAAAGGGGTTGCAGGGCCCTCAAGTTACAGTGAAGATGGTGTCCAAGTTGAGGATTGCTTGGGACTTGAGACTCAGCAAAGTTGTGTGAGAAAAAAGTGTTGCAAGCCTTCTCTTGTGCTGTCTTGTGCTGTCAGAACATGTACATGGCCTAAGTAACATTGCCTAAGTAGCAGTACATTGCCTATAAGTAACATGCGAGTTTGTTTTCACAACACAAGTTTTTTTGCATATACATTGTATTACCTGAGGTTATTCTTTAGAATAACCTCAAGGTTATGTTTTAAAATAGACTTTTTTCAGTATAAATTCAAGTCTATTTAAAATAGACTAATAGTTTTTAAAATAGACTAATAGTTAGAAAATAATCTAGAAAAACTGTTCTAACTATTAGTTAGAAAATAGTCTAATCTGGTCTTAGAGGTAAGCACCGCTTTGAGAGCTTGGCGGCACCGATGGGGAGGTGTATCCTTTACCTCCCACAGTTCCTAAAGACTATGCAGCGGATTTGTGAGTCCACATTGGTGTGGTGATGCAGCCAATTGGTGTGGTGATGAAGAGTGCACATATTGATGCAACCAAACAGCACTGCCTTGTTGCTTTCCCCAACCAGCAAAAGGAAAAGCAAAACCAAAAGCAAAACCAAAGGTGAAACCAAGCATTGAGAAAAAGAAGGAAGAGAAGGCAACACCAAAGAGTAAGCCAAAAAGTGTCCCAAAAAAGGAAAGCTTCTCCGACAAAGTACAGAAGTGGAAGATGGAAGAGGACAAGAAAGATGCTGAGGACTCAGAGGATGTTTGTGAAGATAGCAAAGATGCTACAACAACAGCAGACAAGAGAGACTTGGCTAAGACAAGAAAGTACAAGAGGATGGCTGACGCAAATGCAATTCCCCAACACATCTCAGAGATGATGGATGCAGCAAAGACAAGGGCAGAGAAAACAGCTATCATAAACCAACTGTTTGACAAGGCTAGCAAGGGAAAGCTGTTGATGAAGGCAGAGAAGCCTGTGTTCAAGTCAGGTGCAACAGCTACCAATGAAAAGTTTGGCAAGGACCAAACAGTGGGAAAGCCCTGGGACGTCTTCTTGTGGGAAAGCTTTGGTGGAAACAATGAAGCCCTACAGAGTGCAGTTGCCAATGGATCGGTGCAATCATGGACACAGGATGGAGTGAAGTTTGCTGGCTACAGGACTACCAAAGCAGGCATTGAAAAGAGTGTCAGCAATGTACACCAGATGGAATCTGGTGAAACCGAAGTATCTCAAGATACTTACAAAGCTCTGAACAAAGCTTTTTCAAGCATGTCCTGGTCTTTTGGAGACGAAGAGGAAGGTGAAGCACCAGGGCCACTTCCAGCACAAGGTTCTAAAGTGAAAGCAGTGGAACATGCAGGGCTGACTCCAAGTATGAAAGCTTTGCTTGATGAAGCAAAAGGTGCGCAAGAAAGGCTGCATGCCACAGCAATGAAACTGCTGGGCAAATGTTCAGCTGCTGATGACAAAGCCAAGTTCAAGCCTTGTGTGTTGGAATTGAAAGACTGGGTGACCAAGAATGAACACATTCTCACCTGGGAAGAACTCCCTGATGAATCAGCTCTCACACCAACCAACTTCAAGGAGTACATGTCCAAGCAAGCTGATGCTACAGTGAAGCTTAATGAAAGGGTGGAACAGTTTAAAGCCTTGCTTCGCAGCAGGAAGGAGCTGTAGTTTAGGGAGCAGCTGGCCGCTCAAACAACTCACCATATAATGGTTGCCAACCATGTTTGGTTTTGGAGGCATGTAGGCCCCTTTAAACATATGTACTTGTTGTTCTTGGCCTGGAGCACACGGCTGCAAACCTTGAAACTGCCAGAACCTCTTTGTCTGTGTGTGTCAAGTTTTGTCACTCATGTGAATGCATGTGTCATTTTGAATATGCAAGACAACCTTTTCTTGTAAGTGTGGTGTTGGTTCCAAGCAAAGGTTCACAGAGCAGGTTGTTTTTGTAGAAACAGCTCAAGCATGGGAGCTGGAAAGATAAACTCTAGGCTTGCTGCTTCTGCTTTGCATTCATCTGTGTTGGTCAGCATTTAAGTGAAGCACATGGTGATCAGTTGTGAAAACTTGGAAATGCACTAGGTAGCATGTGCTAGGTAACATTTTGAAGGCAGGGTTGTACTTTCAATGATGTCATATTCTATAGGATGCTATATAGGCTATAGGCTTACTAAGCCTAACTAAGTAACATTTTGCATACTAGCCAACATTGAAAGCTAGGATGTATTCCAATTAGGTAACATTGTGCTTTGGCTGGAACCAGGATTGTGCATTGCGCTGTTGCATTTGGCCATTGGCTTGTGGTCTGCATCGACTACAATTGCTCACAGCTCAAAAAGGCTGGCAGCAAACACACATTGGCAGCAAGCGCCCCTTCATGAATCAATGTATCATGTTCCCTGCTTCAAACCTTCAGTTCTTCCCTTTTCCAACCAGCTACCACACATGTCTTTTGTCATTTTTCCACTTGGATAGAGCCATGGAAGACACATTGGCAGCAAGCACACCTTCATGAATCACACTGTATTATGTTCCCTGCTTCAAGTCTTCAGTTCTTCTCATTTTCAACCAGCTACCACACATGTCTTTTGTTATTTTTCCACTTGGATGGAGCCATGGAAGGCCCACCTTTGAAGAAATTAAAGGCAAGTGGCCAGAGGCAGAGAATAGAACGATCTGAAAGAACAACAAACCCAGTGTTGAAGGAAAGTCACCTGGCACACAGCCTTTTAGCGAAATGGGCCTGGGGTGAGTCATCACCCCAGCAAGTCCAAGCATTGGCAGCTGCTGCTCTAAAGGACTTTGCAGTTGCCTCTGCCCAAGCACCTTTGGACTTGGCTTTTCTGACTGGCCTTGGTGATTCTGGAAAATACCCAAGCAAGATGCATCAGCAAATCATGAGCTTTGCCAACAAGCAGTGCAGGTTCTCAAGTGGCTTCAGTACAAGCCTGGAGTTCAAGGAGCCATGGACACACCAGCTCCAAGTCATGCATCTACCACACATTGTATTTAGCGATTTGTATCACAAATACAATGGTGCCTTCAGAAGATTCATTTTGCCCAGTGAAGATACACTGGAAGCATTCTGGAAGCTGCAATTGGATCACCCTGCCCTCCCTGGTTCTCCAGCTTCTTCACCAACCTTTGAGCCCAGGAAGACTGTGCCAATTTCTTGTCATGGTGATGGGACACCAGTAATTGGCATTGGAAAGGTTTGGTCAAGGATGTTGACTTCATACAGCTGGTCCAGTATGGTTTGTGAGGCAGGTTGGACCAAAGACTCACAACTGCCCATCTGGTATTGCTTCGATGAGACTGATGCAGGTCCTACAACTCAATCTTTCTTTGAAATACTTGCTTGGAGCTTCCAGGCACTCCAATCAGGATATTGGCCAAAAAGCGACCACAAGGGCAAACAGATACTTGGATGTAATCATTGTTGTTTGGTGTTGTGAAATCCAACCTATGGGCAATTTTTGTTTGAAATGCATTTGGCAATTTGTCTTTCTTGGAAAACCATTCAGAAGGTATGGCAAGAATACAAGATTGGGACTATTGGCTGGAAAACCCTTTGGCCAGTGGCTACAGAGCAACCTGCTGGAGCTTGATTGGAGATATGGAATATGTGGTCCAGAAGTTGGGATTTCCCCACTTTGCTCTTAAGAGTGGTCCTTGTGGCCTCTGTCGCTGAAGAGGCGACAACAGTGAAGAGAGCTGGCTTGACTGCAGGCCATCTGCCAAATGGCTTGACTTGCAATGGACCTCTGACAAGCCACCTTGGCTGTGAACCAGCTTTTTTTGTTGTTTGAGTTGTATTGAAGCCCAAAACCAACAGCTAAGCAAGCACTGTTTAGGCTTTGGCCCTGTTGTTTTGAGGTGGCTGCAGTGGGAGGAAAAGCCCCACAACCCACTCTTCTCCAATGGCATTACAGCAATGAATGTGCATTTCGACTACATGCACACAAAATATCTTGGAGTTGATGCTGTGGCTTTTGGAAGCATATTCCACTTGCTATGCCACTATGTGCTACCTCATGATGACCCCAAAAAGAATCTCAACTTGCGCTGGCAGCACATCTCAGCTGCTTACAAAAAATATTCCATCACAGAAAGGTACAGAGGCATGAGAAAACTTACCCTCTTTGGTCGCAAGAAGGGTGGGCCAAAGTTGAAGGGAAGGGCTGGGCAAATAGCTGTTCTTGGACAACCTTTACTTTGTTTATGGGAACACTTCATGAACAGTGAGTTGGAGGTTCACTGCAAGGTCCAGACTTTTCTCAAGGTCAACATAGCAATGGAGAGGTTGATGAAAAAGATGCAATCAGAGCTGGCATTTCCAGAGCCCCAGGCCAGTCAGTTCAAGGAGTTCTCTTTTGCCCTGTGTCAGCTACACTTGCAACTGGGCAGCCACTTCAAAGAAGAAGGCAATGCTTTGTTTGCAAGCACCCCCAAGATGCACATGCTACTTCACAGTTGCCTGACTTGTGCTCAAGTCAATCCTCGCCTGACATGGTGCTTTAGGGGCGAGGATTTACAAAAAAATCAGCAGGAGCTTGGCTGGTAGCTGTGCAAAGGGGTTGCAGGGCCCTCAAGTTACAGTGAAGATGGTGTCCAAGTTGAGGATTGCTTGGGACTTGAGACTCAGCAAAGTTGTGTGAGAAAAAAGTGTTGCAAGCCTTCTCTTGTGCTGTCTTGTGCTGTCAGAACATGTACATGGCCTAAGTAACATTGCCTAAGTAGCAGTACATTGCCTATAAGTAACATGCAAGTTTGTTTTCACAACACAAGTTTTTTTGCATATACATTGTATTACCTGAGGTTATTCTTTAGAATAACCTCAAGGTTATGTTTTAAAATAGACTTTTTTCAGTATAAATTCAAGTCTATTTAAAATAGACTAATAGTTTTTAAAATAGACTAATAGTTAGAAAATAATCTAGAAAAACTGTTCTAACTATTAGTTAGAAAATAGTCTAATCTGGTCTTAGAGGTAAGCACCGCTTTGAGAGCTTGGCGGCACCGATGGGGAGGTGTATCCTTTACCTCCCACAGTTCCTAAAGACTATGCAGCGGATTTGTGAGTCCAGGGCTGACAATATTGCGACTGAGGCCCAAGCCTTTCTTCAAGGCTTGACAGCAGAGAAGCTTCTACAGCTCTCTCTACTCGCTGATGGGCTGGACGAAACAATGTTGCTTGTGAGGTGCCTCAGTTATTAGTAAATTTTGGGTTTGCTTTGCAGGTTTTGGTTTTGGGTTTACCTGATTCTGATGTTTGTTTTGATTCATTCAATTCAACTCAATTCTAAGGATTGTGGACTCTGAAAGCGTCGATGTCGCTAGCTTACCATTAGACATACAGGCTCTGGTTGATCGACTGCATGGTTTGTTTGGACCGGATCGCCTTGCGCTGACAACACCCGGGTACACAAAGTATATGACAGACCTCCTGCAACAAGGAAACGTGTCCTACATTGTCAAAGGACAGGTTCATCGACTGAGGCTGCCGAATGCTGCTGCGACAATGGACCGTTTGTTCCACCGAATGGGATGCTGGATGAAGTTAGTCATGGAAGTTCTTCGGACGGAATGGCCAGACTATACTTTGTTTGCTTCACTGGGCATCTTTGGTTTGGCTAAGACTACGGCTAAGACAGCAATGGCTGTGACTGAGCTCTCGGTTGATGATACAACATGTGCAAAACGTTTGGCAAAGGCGTTTGGGGTCAATGAGCATGGTTTGCATTCTGAGCTTCAGCGTTTGCGGCCAATGGCTTCAAGGAGTCTTGCTGATGATTGGTTTATACATTATTTGTTTAATTTTCTTGACTTCTTGTTTTCTTCAGTCCTATCTTTGGCAACCCTCTTACAACTGACTTGGATGTGTCAGGATAGCAAGCATGACCAAGTGTGGAAGCCGGGAAGCTTGGTGTGAAACATTGAAGAG
>CAXIVM010001876.1:0-20000 GCA_964035705.1 Porites rus | reverse complement strand
TGCCGAGAAGGCACTGTGGCCAGAACGCTGCGGAAGCCGCGTTGGGTCGACGGGCGTTTTCTCAGGTTCTTCGGGGCATGAGTGGCTTGGATCAGCGACGGGCACCGGACCTGGGATGATGTGATGTAGGGCAAGGCACAGTGTCCTTGCTTTGTGACCTTTGTTTGTCCTTTTTTTCAGGTCATCAGCGCCGGCACAATGTCCAGTGTTCAGAACCCCATTGCAGTGATCCAGGCCAAATGACTTGTTCTACCCTGCGTTAGCTGCAGGGATGCCCTTAACTTATATATATATATATACTTACATATAGATTTACACACTGCGACTAGGAATCTGTTCTGTTGACAGATGGTGCTGACGTGATGATGAACCTCTTGTGCTTTTTGCCTTTAATAAGCTCTCCTGGTGCCTTACAATCTTCACAGTGCCTGTTTCGTGCAATTGAATCCTGTGCTGGTGTTTTCCTTGACTGGGCTGGGCCAAATGAAATATCTCGCCGCAGGCGCGTGTGAGGAAGGCGAAAGAGCTCGAGGCTTCCCAAGAAGACTCATGAATTCTAACTGAGGCTTATGTTCCCGTACATAGTATATCAACGGAATATATACAGAAAGTATATATATATATATATGTAGTGATTGAACAACTCCCATACAGTCGTCAAGGAGAAAGAAATCATGGTGCAGCATGCTCGGGCGGAAATTGCTCCACGGGCTCTACATGAAGCCTAGGATGAGGGTGGAATCAGATAGCACTCAGTAAAGATCCTACAGGGATGGGACAACTACAATGCTTCCTGTGCGGTGTGCAGAGGCAGCGGTAAGCCGAAGTGGGGGAAAGGTACCAGCGCCGCACCTGGCACAACGGTGCGCACAGTGTGTGTAATCGTGGAACTCACAGTGATTGCATGTTGCCAAGGCCGTCCTGCTTGGATTGGAGAGCAAACTTGTGAAGCAGGTAGCTTATTTTGCAACTTGTGACAGCCTGACAGCCTCCCCACTGCCCACCCCGCGCTTTCACGCTCGTGATAGAATTTGATAGAACTGGAGCAGTAAAACTGGATACTGGCTTTTGTTTCTTTACTTTCTCCCACACTTTCTTTCTAACTAGTAACTTGAAGGGGGCAGTGAAGCGCAGATCTTGTGTGTTCAGGGGCGACGTCCAAGTGACTACTTTGGGCATCAGGGTCGGCATGCACACTGCAATAGTCCATCCCGCGATGCTGTACCTCGCTATTGCTTAAGATTCTTCTCCCACTCGGGGCAATTGCTTTGAACAAGTTGGCCATGATTTTGGTCGCTTCGGGCGAAGCGGTCGATTTTCGGGGGATACCAGAAGTCGTGTTTGCTCTGGCTCAAGCTTGATTTTTTTGGGGTGTTGTGTGATGTGGCACAAGCCCTATAGCAGTGAATTTGGGGGCTACGCCATTGCACATACTCGTACCAGTGTTTTTGAATCATTGTGACTAGTGTCCGTCAAATAAACTCTGAATTACTGTACTTGTTCAATGGTGTTTCGTCGATGTTGTTTCACAGTGGTGTACTATATACATGTCTAATTACCACTGACTTTGGCTCAAGGAAAACAGGTGCGGTTGGTGGTTAGTGTCGGCCGTTTACCTGTAACTACAGGTTATCAGCCGTATCGCCATAAGTGCGGTACGTGCTTGACTAGCTAGGGTTCCTTCCACCGTAGGTAGTGCACTGCCTTGGAACCATGGCTGATGGATGTTCCCGAGAGGACCGTTCCCGATCCGGGTATGTGCCGTCGTCACCGGCGACCTAGTTCGCCGGCACTTGATCTTCTTGTTGTTCCGCTGGGCATGCTTAGGCCTATTGAGCCTCCATCGTTCAGTGCACAGGGGGACCTGTTGTCCACTGTCGTCGTGCCGTCGCCAACGCATGTTGAGCCATCACCAGTGTTGAATGTTCAAAACGTTGACGCTAGGCAGATTCATCAACAAGCGCTTTTTGTCAACGAAGATCGTTCGGCTCAGGTAGCTCAAATTGCTGAACTGAGGCATCAGGCCATTTTGGCAGAGCAATCACAGCAATTCGTCGATGAAGCTAGGCAATATCGGGATGTCGTGGCCAACCAAGCTAGGGCGGTCATTGAGGAGGCTAGGGAACAGCATGAGGCTATTGCCAACCAACGACTAAGTGACATGAATCAAGCCCATCAGAATCAACAACTTCATGAACAAAGGGCTTATTTAGATCGGATTTCACTCGAAAGACATGCCGTCATTGAGAGTGAACGCGCATCGGCTAGGCAAAGAGAGGATGCCCTCCGGTCAGAACTTGCCGAGCAGAGTCGGATCATCAAAGAGCTAAGAGAAAGGTTCGACAACGCCTCGGGGAACCGAGTGCCTGTGCCGTCAGTACAGCCACTTGGATCTCAAGGGTCCCCAGCTTTGCCTCCTGCGAGTCTTCGTGCTCATTTGGAGAAGCCCTGGAACACGGGCGATGACGATCCACATCCATCAGATGCGGATGAAGAAAATGAAAGCAGGTCCGGAAAGGACAAAAAGAAAAAGATAAAGGGGAAGAAGAAGGACAAGAGCCCAAAGAGAGGCCGTTCCCGAGAACGCAGAAAGAAGCGCTCTCCTTCCCCATCTCCGTCTTCATCCAGTTCGTCAAGTGGAGATGATGATTCCAATGGCTCAAGCTCTGAGTCGTCGCGTCTCGCACGCATCATCAGGAAGGAGCTGAAGAAGCAGCAGAAAAAGTCAAAAGACAGGGACCGTGAGAACAAGGCCGAAGAGGCCGACAAGGTTCTCATTCCCAAATTCCCCACACCTGAAAAGTACAGAGACTGGAAGATTAAGGTGAGGGACAATATAGCAGCCGCTTCGGCCAAGCCAGATGATGCAAGAACTTGGGTTGGGAAAGTGTACAATGAATCCCAAACCATTGAGGCACTTGATGATTCAGAGGGCTTTGCCACCCTCGACGCGAAGCTTCTTGCAAGCCTCACGAATTGCGCTGAGGGGGACCTCGGTCGTCAAATCGCAACCTTCAAGGAGTTGCGTGCTCGCGAAAAGAAGCCTGTGAAAGGGAGACATTTGCTTCTCCGATTTCGCGAGTACTTCGCTACAAGCATCCGGCACGGCGCCATTTACGGTCTCGAAGACCTCATGTCGGTCAAAATAGTGAATGATGATCTGAAAGGATTCATCAACCAATGGGACAGTGTGTTAGCGGGCATGAAGAAGGAGCCCGAAAACAATGTCCTGGAGGCGTATTTTCACTTAGCAGTGAAGCGCTTCAAGCCTCTCGAGCATGATCTTGCCCTGTACGACCGCGCTGCGGAAGGCAGCAGAGAGAGATCCTATGATTTTCTCATCACCGCGGCTCGGGCATATCTCGAGAGAAAGAGGCTGGAAAAGATGAGGGATGCCACCAAACGCTCCCTCGGCGCCAAAGATGTTGTTGTGCCAGCGCCAGAGGATAAGAAAGGTGCGTGCTTTGATTACCAAAAGACTGGAAAATGCAAGCGCGGATCTTCATTTCCTTGCACGAAAAGGGCCGCGAGAAAAGCAAAGGAAAGGGAAAGGGTAAGGATCGCAGTCAGTCTCGAGCAAGGTCGCTGACTCCAGGATCTCGGAAGGAGACTTGCAAATTCTGGAAAGCAGGACATTGTCATCGAGGGAAAGATTGCGCATTCCAACACCCTGAGAAAACTGCCCCCGCAAAGAAAGAGGACAGAAAGAAGAAGAAGAAGAAGAAGAAGAAAGAGAAGAAACCTCGCAAGCGAAGCAGTTCGCGAGGGTCGTCAGGCTCCGACAACTCAACTGGCTCTGAGAGCCAGCGGAGAAAAGGTGGAAAGTCTTCTTCTTCTAATGCGCCGGCGGCGGTCTGCCTCCTACGCGCTGTGGTCATGGCCGCAGTGGTCTCTCAGGGATCCTCCGTCCTCATCACACGCCCGCTGGGAAGCGTGGCCATGCCGGTCCTTTCCGCGTCAAACGCTATGTGCACCGATTTTGACAACACAGAAAACATTGTTTTGTTAGACAGCAAGTCCGTTTTGACGATCAACCGAATGTTTTTAGTCATGCTGTTGAGTCTTCTTCCAGTTGGAGATCTGTTCAACCCCGAAGTAAGAAGAAAGGGAGAAGTTTCACACCAGATCGCCCTGAATATGTTGAAGCCGTTCGAGTCGCCACTGAAGATGCTTCCATTGCGGCCTCGCATCTGCAGAACGCTGTCAGGAATGAGCTTTTGTCCTTGCCGGCAGAATGTTCGTACCTATGCAACTCTGACATTGGTTGTGTAAAGTGTTTTGGTAAGAGGTCGTCGCCGTCAGTGCCTGCCACTGAGATCGCATGGATAGCTGACACTGGTAGTGCTCACGATCTTGTGTCTAGGCACATGCTTCATACAGGTGAGGTGTCACAGTCTCCCATTCCGGTGAGTCTTCTTACTGCCAACGGAGTTTTCCAAGCAACCGATCAAGCCAGAGTCAATGTTCCCATTTTGGGTGATGACATCAATCCGTACGTCCTTTCGATGACAGTCCAGCTGTCGTGTCTGTGGGACAACACTGCATCGATGCCGGATGGAGCTTCCACTGGCCCGCTTATAGCAGGCCATACTTCAAGAAACCAGATGGGACAAAGGTTAAACTTGAAGTAGATGATTATGTTCCATATCTGCCATCAACAACTGGTGTTGCGATGTCCGCCATAGGTCAACCCTATGGTACAAGCCAACGGTCGGGGGGACCACGACCCATGATTCCTCTGCCCGCTTCACCGGCTGAAGAGGCGATCGAAGTCTACGACGACGATGAGAAATTGATTGGTGAGGATCCTGGCGAAGAGGAGCCTGAACCAGTGGATGAAAGGTAGGGCGGATCCACTCAAGTCGAAGCGGATCAATTTGGACAACATTTGACTGCCGACCATCTGGTTATCCGTGACGATGAGGAAATGGATATAGATGGGGCACGCGTTGCTTTGGTCGTGAAGGATGTAGCTACCGACTTCAGGTATGTCTACCCGGCCGCACGACGATCGACGCGTGAATGCATCGCAGCCTTCAAACATTTCATTCGATCCACTGATGAGGTTGGAGTGTTTTACTCTGACAACTCACCAGAACTCATCGCTACTGCTGACAGATTGGGGTGGAGGCATCAAACCAGCTTTGGATATGTTTCCAAGACAAATGCCATGGCTGAAAGGTCTATTAGGTCCGTTATCGACGGGACAAGAGTAAACCTGGAACAAGCTGGTCTTCACCATCAATATTGAAGTTTAAAGGCCCTTTGGTTCCCTTTGGGTTGAGGATTGACTACTGGATCGGCCCCAAGAGCAAGGCCAAATCCTCTCTCAGGTTCGAGCCGACGTCAAACCCTGGAATCTTTTTGGGGTATGCCGTTCAGTCCAACTTCGTGTGGAGAAAGGAGTTCATGGTCCTCCCGTTGAAGGATGTGATGGAGTCAGACTTCAGTGCAGAGATCCAGCCATTGAGAGTCCATCAGATCGCTGTTCCCAACATCGGGTTACACTTTGCGTGTAAAGGCAGGTACAACATGATTAGAGAAGGGTTGTACCGGGCATCACCATTTCAAGCAATCCACCATCGATCGATGATGTTAGAGCTGCGAATATCGAAGAACTTGTTGATCAGGAGGTTTTGAAACATGCTGTTGATCAAGAGTATGAGCCAGATGAACCACCTATACTTCCCGAAGCGCTTGTCGACGATGCTCCTGTCGTTGCTTGAGGTTATAGATCCTGTCACGGATGAAAAAACCTTAATTCCCAAAACCGATTCATCGTACTATGACGCCGGAGGTTACAAGGCAAGGAAGTACAAAGGTTCGTCGAAACCACCTGACTGTGGAAAACCGCTTCTAAAGCGGAAAGGAAGAAGGCCATTGAAAAGTACGAGCTTGAAGAGGCTCGGAAACGCCTTCTAGCTAAGAGGAGCAAGCGTAAAGCAGCCGTGGCAGAGATTGATGGCAAATTGCGACATTACAATAGTGGTGATGTCCCCGCTGAGACGAAAATGGACGCCGTCTGGGAGGGTGTGCTCATGATGCCGGTTGAACATGAAGAAAAGCAGCGTGAACGTAGAGAGAAAGGAATACTGTATGAGCCATGGTTAAATGCCCTTGTGGCGAGGCCTGTAGGCCGAAGGAAATCCGCAACACCCCAGATGCTCAAGGTTCCTTGGATGTTGAGTGGGTGAAGCTGGAGTCCAAGCCCGCTTGGCTTTATGATAAGGTATGCGAATGGGATGACGTGTCATCTGAAACGGTTCGTGCCAATGCCAAGGTCCATGTAGGCAGCATTTTCGAACTCTGTGTTGAGAAAGGCAGTGAGCTTCCGAAAGAAAACCCCCTTAGGAAGTAGAAAGGTCGGACAGTGTTCCAGGGGAACAAAGTCAAGGACGAGTCCGACATGGTTGCCCTCTTCTCAGAGCTAGGGTCAGCGCCAGCCAACATGGAGGCGGGAAAAGCCCTTGACTGCTACGGCAAAGGGTTGGGATCTTATCGGTACACACATTGACATGGATACTCCTGAAGATGTAGGGAGGCACCTTGGTTGTGACCATGTAGTGTCGCACAACATCAAGCTGTCCGTTGAAGATCACCCATTCGCGCATGTGTTGGACCACAAGATCGAAGATCCCGCTAGTAAGCCAGCGGCCCCCGTTCGCCGAACGCAGGATTACTAGACTCACTTCCCTGAGCATGGAACGTTTGTTCATCACCATGTCCAACCCCGTCGACGCTTTGAAATCAGGCCTGCAGGCGTTGCCGGATTGTTTGACCCCGGTGATTTGAGATACACAGAATACGTCCCACGCACGGAGGGATCCATGCGTGCCTCACATGTTTGGCACGACGCAAAAGTTGACCGGCAACAGGGATTGCCTTTTTGGTGGACAGGGGAGACCTACTCATTTCCGACCCCAAGATAGCCATTGCAGCTGTCAAGAAAATAAGGGACAAGAGTCAGGCCAAGAAGGCCGCCCGTGCCCAAGGAAGGATTCACGTTTTTGGATCAACTTGAAGAAGATCAGGGTTGCGCGAACAAACCTGTGACACGGGTAGAATACGACATGAGGGTCTTGTCGATCACCCCGTGAAATTCAAGACAATCAGCACCCCTTTTCACGATGACAAAATCGCTCGACCCATAGGTGATGAGGCTGAACGCCGGGGGGAACTCCAGGCCATTGCGAGTAGAGTCTTAATGAAGGTGTTGTTCGCTGCACGCATGGCGCGTTTCGACTTACTTCGAGCGACTCAGGGTCTCGCTAGCCGTGTCACCAAGTGGTAAACGAGTGTGATGTTGCATTACATAGATTGATGTGCTATATCCACTCTACAGTCGATGCCGTCCTGTCAGGTTTTATTGGAGACGACCCCCAACATTGTAAACTGTGGTTGTTTGCCGACAGTGGCCATGCCGGGGAGCATGATAGTCGTTCAACTTCAGGTTGCATTTTGGCCATGGTAGGTCCCAACACCTACTTCCCCCTTACTACATTTTCGAAAAAGCAGACGGCCACAGCCATGAGCTCGACGGAAGCGGAAGTCATTGCCGCTAACCTGTCGATTCGCGCAGTTGGTCTTCCTTCCTCCTGTCTTTGGCAAGTCATACGGCAGGCGGGGGGAGTCACAAATGCCAACTTGCAAAGCTCGGCCGTGGGGACACGTGCCCGAAATGCGAAGAAAGATGCTTGGGAGTTCGATCCATTGAGAGATCAGGTCATTAGACGCCATGTTCCTTTTTGACCCGAGAGAATGTGACGATTGCCCAGTCGATCACAAGTTTCTGCCGCCCAAAGGATCACGATTGCACAGTTTAAGGATGGAACCTTCGATGCAGATGTGAGCTGGGATTGGTCCAGCAGGGACGGGCAGAGGGTTAGGGGGAATGGACGGGGATGACAGTCTTTCGAATACCTGGTCCAAATGAAATCGACTATGGTGTTCATGCTATGTAGGTCAGGGTCGTGAAGGTTCCATGGACATATACC
Source organism: Porites rus (assembly GCA_964035705.1). Lineage (NCBI taxonomy): Eukaryota > Metazoa > Cnidaria > Anthozoa > Scleractinia > Poritidae > Porites > Porites rus. The sequence goes on along the minus strand of CAXIVM010001876.1, from coordinate 12,006 downwards.
TTATTGGTAAGGGAGGTTTCGAAGTGGTGTTTCTGGAAGACAATCAGGCGACCATAAGAATCCTTGAATCAGGTAGGTCACCTGCTTTTAGACACGCCGACAAAACCCAGCGACTGAACCTTGCATGGTTAGCGGAACAGTTCCAGCGGAAGCATTTCACTCTTGTTTATGTACCATCCCTTCTTCAAGCTGCTGACATCTTCACCAAACCATTCACGAGTGCTGAGAAGTGGAATCAATTGCTCAAGCTGTTAGGTTTGCACGCCGCTTCAGTCAAACCGGCAGGTGCGCAAAAGATTGATGCACCTCACCCGGGGGGACCCGTGGCCGCAGCAACGCCTGGCACTCATGACAGAGTACTGCTTGAGGTTTGTTGTAGCTCTGATTCCAAACTCGGTGATGTTTCGCGTAAAGCCGCCTCAGGCTGCATGGTGATTCGTGTCACGAAAGAAGATGATGTATTAGACCCACAAACTCGGAAACGTATCGTCAGACAAGTTTTGTCCTGTGTCCGTGAGCTTCCTAAAGGTAGAAGACTACTTGTGTGGGCCAGTCTGCCATGCACTGGCGGTACTCCCTGGATACACGTGAACAAAACGATACCGTCTGCAGCCATCAAAGTTGATGAACACCAACGCGAGTTCAGAAAACTATGGAACGCCTTGGTAGACCTCGTTAACTCACTTCGCGCTGCAACTCCGTACATCGCCATTGAATGGCCTAAGAATTGTGTGTACTGGAAACTCGAGCATGTCTTGTCTTTTTGTCAGCGATTCTCGATGGAACAGGTCACCTTGGACGGATGCATGGTCGGTGTTGTTGATGTACACGGGATCCCAATTAGGAAGCCATGGAAGACCAATACGAATTTAGAGCCAATTATCAAGTCGTTTAACAACAAGCAATGCGATGAGAGTCATGAGCACGCTGAGGGTCGTGGTGAGTCATTGAAACGTACGGAAACTTACACTTTCCAAATGACGGACATGATTCACCGAGCCTTTGGCGTTGCCGTGAACAATTGACTCAACCTCGCGACCGGGAACGATCTGCCGCACGATTGTGACTTCCAATCTCGATTTGATTCATCGCCATGTCTTTCATGGGCTGTGAAACCGATGCCGTCGACTTCTTCCTGAATCACCCAGGAATGTATGTCGCGCCCTCTTCGCTTCCTACTGAGGCGGGCAATGACGGAAATTGGAAGGATCTACTGAAGCGAACTGCGGTGCTCGCTCATTTGGTTGAGTCGATGCATGACGGGAGGGCCCACTTGGATGCCACTTGTGGTGCCGACCCGTTTGATGCCTGCGCTAAGTCTCTTGGGAGGATTGACAAAGCGCATCGCGAGTTTTTGGAATGCAACCCGGCTCGCATTATGACTCAGCTACCTTGCCCGGGGGGACCCGTGGTCGACTTCATCATTGCCGGCGATTCTTCAATGGCTTTGGTCGATGAGAGCACGGATGCCGACGGCAAGCCTGTGCGCGTGAAGCGCAATGTGGGTGAGTATCTCAAAGAAGCAGGGCCAACGCTTCTTACTGGTCGTGCTGGCAGTGTGCAGTACAGCCTTCATTGGGGAAAAGGACTTGAGCCCATCATCGATGGCATTGAGTTCTGCCTCAACAACAGCCGTCGTCGCACACAGGGAGCGTCATCTCCTACGCGGGGAATGACGTGTATGGGAACCATGGGTTCGTTGGTAACCCATGGGTTGACACGAATGTGTTGCATCGCAATCCGGCCAAGCAACGAGCAGCTTACGAATGGCAGGCCGAGTTGGCCCAAAAGCATGCGCAACAGCTTCGTCGCCTTGCTGACCTCCGTCAGCGAAAGGACGTTGCAGCCATTGTTGTGGTGTGCTATATTGCGACTCCCAGAGCTATGGATTGCCCGAGGAGTTCGCCCGGCAGATGTGTCAGACTGCCGAGGTCTTCACGAAGTTGGGAGTGACCACTTCTTCGTAAAGTATTTTGCCATCCCCATCCCCATTTCCACTACGAAATGGGTGGCCTTAAGGCCCATATAAAATGGTTGGCAGGGGTCATTTTGTAAGAAATCAATTTCAAGCACCCGGGCATCTTGTAAGAATGAACCCAGGACTCATTTTGTAGTTGCATCTTCCAAAAGTCAGAAGCCATTTTGTAAGGAAATCAAGTCAGAGTTAACATTGAAGGGGTTACAGCCCCTCATTCTGTAGTTGCATCGCCAATATCTAAAAGGCATTTTGTAGGAAGGTTATGATGTGAACAATGGGTTCTCAAATTTGTGTCCAGGTTGCACCTGCTCTTTTTGTAAGAGGCTTGCAACTGTTTCCCAGAGTCATTTTGTAAGGAACTAGAGCCCCGTGACCTTCAAACAGACTTGAGATGTGATTGTACTACAGTCTACCCAAAAATATCTGTCGCTCTTTGGCTTCAACGGTGCCTCGAAACAGAAAGCCACTCTTGAGAAGACTGAGAGGATTGAGAAGTGGCCCGATGTAGTTTTCTTCTGCAAGAGAGCAACATGCTTTCATGTGGATGCTGAATGTCAACCAGCGTCCAAAGCATATCCTATATGCACACGCTGCTCCAAAAAGCAACGTTGATCCCTACATATAGGAGGGTTTGAACTGAACAGAACGACTGGCAGAGCTGTGAAAAAGTACCAGCAGCATGTTTTGCTATGTCCTTACAAAATGAGTCTTTTGTTTTTGACATCTTGAGGCCAGAGATCCGCTTTGAACAGTGAATTTCATATAAAACATCGGGGCTTGACCCCTGCAGAATGTCTAACCTTGAGATGGGCAGCTTCCCGGGGATTGGTGCTTAGACCGGTGAGTTTGTACAGCCTACTTTTTGACACCCCTACTCATTTTGTAGGGGGGGGGGTACACCCCGCAGGTTTATACCTACAAAATGGGGCCTTGACCCCTTAGGGGTAATTGTAAAGGGGATATTTTGCCAACGTGGCCCTCTTTGCCTATCACTATACTGGGTCCTGTCAGGGGTTGACGTCCTCAGGAAAGATGCAAACTTGATTGCGAAGCCCAGGGGTGAGAAGACACATCGTCAGCGCATGCTTGACCATGTCTGGAAGAAGAGGATCGATTCTGGATACCTCTTCCTCGGTGATTGGCACGACTGCGGAATTCCCGGTGAAAAGCGACAGACTGCCATTGACCAGAAGAACGGGTGGAAGCTCACCGTTAGTGAGACAGAAGAGGTTGCCTTCATGGACGCATGGGGTGACCCGATCTACGCCACCGAAGAGGAGATCGCTGCGGCAAAGCTTTTGCCGTTCAATCAGCGCCTCTACAATATGCCACGAAAGACCGTTGGCCCGGACTCCTATGACGAAGGTCAGGATGTTCAGATCGTGTCTGATTATTCGTCCGCCGCTGATCAGCCGTGACACCGAGGTGGATCCAGTTCCCATCACGGAAGAAGAAGAACTCATCGTCTCCAACGATCCCATTGAAGATGAGAAGTATGCCAACGAGCTTCTCAAGGATCATCTCAAATCCGCCATTAAAGAAGGCTATGAGGACAAGGACAAGCCGATGAAGACTCCGACGGGGAGATTCTGTTCAAGGAGCCGATCCTCACATCTATGCATGCTGAGTCTTGTCAGGTCGCGGGTGTGACCTATCAGCTGAGGAAGAATGACGATGAGAATGGCTCATTCGAATCTTCATGGCCGAAGAAGACATTCCTCAGCTTACGGGCGAGGCCCTCAGAAAGCTTCTGGAGGTCACCACCTTGGGAAATGAGCCTGACTTGGCGAACAAGGTTCCGCAGCAGAAGATCCCAAAGGCGAAGGCACAACCAGTCGCCAGCTCCCAAGCTGCCAGACGAGGCGATTGAGAAGACACCAACAGCGGGAGTGCCCAAGCCAAGAGCACGCCCGGTGGGAGCTGAGGCCGATGTTGAAATGAAGTCAACTGAAGCTACTCAGCCTAAGGTGCCAAAACGCCCGGCGGGAGCTGTGGCCTCGGATACAACGCCTACGGCAAAGCCTGCTGTCAAAGCAAAGGCCATGCCCCGTGCGCCTCCGATGCCATCGGTGCCCTCTCCGCTCGGAGCAAATGAACTTGTGGCACTACAGTCGAGATCCGTGCCAGGTGCCTCCAACTTGCCCCACTTGAACTCGAAGCAAGTCTGGCTGTCATGAAGGGTTTCCGGCCTTCTCAGAGGTTGGGAACACAGTAGACAGTCATGGCAGAAGGTGCAACCACCCAGGTTTGAAAAGGGTCTATGGATGGATTATGGCAAGGTGTACAATTTCCTCAAGCGCAAGTACGACATCAACTTGACGAATGATGAATTGCTCCGTGTCATTACGTCCAACCATCGATTCACGCTGGAAGTGCGCCAAAGGGGACTTTGGTCGGTGGAAAGTACGAATATACACCGCTCAGGATCAAGGCCATTCAGAACCACAATGAGTGGTCGAGCACCAATGTACAGGATGCCCTTCCTGAACATGAGCGCTTCATCAGCCTTGACAACGAGTACGGTGCTACTGACTTTCAGGCCGGCGTGGCCCCAACCATCGTCTACCACTACACCCATAGAGCAGCTTTTCTCGACGTTATCAACATGGGCTTGATCTACGGTGGAAACAGAACCGGTGCTCGCTTCACCTTCCTCACGAAGGAGGACCCATGGACCATCTCAGGAACTGACTACGCTGCGATGGCGGCCACGCGCCCTGTGTGCGTGGCGCTGGATCTGCAGATGATGATCCTGAACGGACATCGGCTCATCGAGACCACCGCTGGGACCATCCTATGCCCCGACTGGATTCCGAACAAGTATGTGATCTACGTGTACGACATGGATGCCAAGTGCTATTCGTTTGCCAATCATGTGTATGCCATTTGCGGGGAATTCACACAGGGAAAACCAAGGCATTCTACTCTGCACGCACCGGGGGACCGGCTGCTGATGACGATGATATGGTGGAAAGTCCATTCGAAAAGTACACCGCTCGTGTTCTTGGTGACTATGAGAAGTGGTGCGGCAAAGTGGACACTTTTTCACCATTTGTCTACGGCGAGTTTTCCCGGCTCAATGATGTGAAAGACCAAATGATCTCAGGGAAGAACAACCCCCGAGCTGAAGGCCTATGAGATCACATACGTTGCTCGCAAGCCAAACTTCAACGCCTACAAGAACAAAGTGTCGCCTGAAACGATGATGCCCAATTATAATCGTCCTCGATTTGATTGGCGCAAGGTGCATCCAGACACAGAGGGTTTTGGCAACACCCGTTGGATTGTAGTTGAAGGAATCCAGATGCATGAAGAGCAGTGTCCAACCTGCACACAGATGTATACTCATGGCACAATGGCCTGTACCAACTGCGGCACGTTTCCCCAACAATGCGTCCGACCTATGCAAAGCGGCCCAGCTCATCCGGATTGAAGAAATGGCGTCAGACCTGGGGGTCGAAGTCACCATGGATATGGTTCCGGAGGACAGGCTGCAAGGTTCCGGACTGAGGAAAACGCCGGCGGGACGCCTGGCCATGAAAAGCCTAGAGCATCAAGGTCTGGCGTCAATATCCTGAAAGCAAACGACAAAAGCCACGTTCAAAAGGCGGAGAAGATGTGCCTGATGGTCTCGCAAAGGCAGCTGGTTGACGCGTTCTACGCATTCAACTGTGCAGCTCAGGACTTATCGCCCATCTGTATTCAGTTCCTGGAGCGCCTCTCCCATGCGGTCATTCCTGACCCTCCTCGGACACGTGAAATGATTGAACAGGGACTTGGCCACAGGTACTCAGGCAAGATCATCTTCATGAATGAGATTGCCAAGGGCGACGACGCCGACATCAGTGAAGACTTCTTCGTCTACTGGCAGAACCGTCTCCATCGGCCAGAAACCTTTGCTGCTGACTACTGCCAGGGGCCGAAGCGACCAGCCATCCTTGGTTTTGGTGGCGAATGGCGCAGCGATAAGGATGATCCTGATGATGTGCTTGATGAGCTTCTCGCATTCGTGGCAGAAGATGCTCAATTCATTCCTGGCCTGAATATCAACCTGGTGAAGGAAACCAGGGCGCTCGTGATTCCGAAAGCCAAGGCCGCACCAGGAGCTGGGCAAACTTTGGCTAGAGCGGCTCAGTCTCAGGCTGAGAGCGCAGAGCATCGATGGCGGGGAGCTTCATGGCATGATCCTGCCCAGGATTGGCAGAATCAATCATCCTCCTCGTGGTGGTCCTCCTCCCGAGACTGGTGGCGAGATGACCGTGGTCGTGGCAGCGATTGGCGAGGTCATGACTGGTGGAATCAGCGCAGGTGGTAGGCGCATCGCACGGCGGGAGCCGTTGCCTGTGGAGATGAGTAGAGTAAGATTGAATCCATAGGTGACAATGCTTCCATCGGGCATTGTGCATCCCTCGCACCGCGGAAGCGGTTGCCTGGATGACCGTTTCGGCTGTGCGCCGGGAAACCGGTTGCCTGACACCAACAGTTAATTCATTTGAGTTTAAGTCGATGTACTTTACTCCAAATCCTTGCATTCAAAAAGCTCGCATACTTTTGTCGTGCATTGCCGCCACGCGGGTGCGTGTGTGCCTTGATGGCTTGCTTCCTGCTTTCTAAAAGGTTGGCATTGCACTTCCAGTTCCATTGCGCCGAAAAGAGTCCATTATTGCACCTTACATTGAGTTGATTGCATGCGTCAGTTCTAGACGACAAATGCCCTTGAGGTCAACCATCCTCTCCATCTCGAGGTGCGTTCCGGTTCGCTGCATCGCATGTACCGGGGGACCGGATACCGTCGTAGGTCTCATAATTCATGCACTGTACATATCCTCACTCCTCCCATTTTCGTTCAGCGGGGGGTGTTGTTTCACAGCGGTGTACTATATACATGTCTAATTACCACTGACTTTGGCTCAAGGAAAACAGGTGCGGTTGGTGGTTAGGGTCGGCCGTTTACCTGTAACTACAGTCAACGCTGACTTGCGTGATTATCGCTACGCACATTTACTTGCAGTGTCTTGGGCGATGCATAAATAGTATGCGTGTATGTTTTTAGAGGAGGCATTGGAATTTGACTGGTTGTATTGATGGTGTTTTGGGATGCGAAGCACAAACAATGTCGCAAATGCTGGGAACACTGAGCCACGGTAACGATATGAGCCCTCCAATGTTTTCACAGAGTCTTGTGGTGGTGCTTCCTTGCAGAAACCCAGGCTTTCCTGCGTCCCAGCTACTCGCCTACTGGTAGCTTCTTAGCTACTAGAAGTTAGCTTAGACGGGTGGGATGAATCCCGTATCCTTCACCGCATTTGTACGCGTACAGTGCTCAAACCAAGAAACCAAGAGCCAAGATTGCACAGACCTATGAACATGAATCTTGGTTTGGGGTGTGTCCTTTGAGACCCAGGTCATCCAACTTGTGTAATGTACACTGGCTGCATCAAACCAAGATTCCTGACAAGAGTTGTGTGCAATCTTGGTTCTTGGGTTATTGGTTTCAGCATCTCAAGAGTCATCATGCAACAAGACATGGCGCGACATGACTGATGTAGCAATATTGGATGAATGTAGGACTATAGTCCCCATCAGGTTATGTTGGTAAGAACATTGATACAGTTACAACAAAACTGATGGAGATTGACAGGACTGAGCCCTTCACATGGGCATTTACACAGATTAAACGCATACCGTTTTTTTAATGAGTTTGATAGTTGGAAACATTACAGTGATGACATTGACATTAACAAATTATCTATATTTTTAAACCATTGTATATGGTGGAAGTGAAGGCATCAAATGTTCTTTTTTTCATAAGAGGTATAACTTCATTTTTGAGAAACTATTGGAAGCAAACAATGAAATATATACAGAAGGTCAATTATGACCAGATTGTTAATGAACTATGGGAAACCGACCTTGCTAAAAATGACAAAAGAAAGAAGAAAACATCACCTTTGGAACGCTAGAAAAATCACACAACACCGCACAGAAGAGTTACTGGTTTAAACACTTTAAGGGAGGCATGCCGAGGGAGTTTGGAGGAAGGATTTATGCCATACAACAGGAGGCATGCCGTTACCAGAGGGAGTTTGGAGGAAGGATTTATGCCATACAACAAGAAATAAAAGAGGAATAACAAAAATAAGAAACACACATGGGCAATACTTATTACACCTCAAACACCACCAATCGAAATAAACTAGTCAATGGGTTTCGATATAGATATATAAAAGAGTTGCTACTTCAATATCATAACTTTTCAATGTATTACCAATGTATGAAGCATGTAATAAACTGGTAGAACATGATTTTTGCGAATGGAAGTGCAGCGACGCGTACAGTGCAACTTGTACATATATATGTACCATATGTACTTTGGCTCAAGGATCAAGCGACTAGAAAAGGTGCGGTTTCCGTTCCGACGCTACGCCGCTTATGGATCGTCAGTGATAGCTTCAAACTTCGCTGATTAAGATCCACTCGCAGGTTATCAGCCGTACGCGCTCTTTATAGCCGTACGAGCTACACGAGACCAAGAACAAGACTAGTCATTACAGAAACCTGCAATGTCAAGCTCAGGAGGAAATGGAAGCGAACCCTATTCATTCGCTGCTCCTGGTGGTCCCAACACCATTTCGTCACCAGACTCTACAATGGGTACTGATTCATCAGCAAATGCTGACGTTATCACTATGCCTACTGGATCACAAATCTCGGAAAGATCCGTGCCACCGGCTCGGAATCTGACCGATCTTGCACCCGTAGGACCAAGAAGATCGATGAGAGCTACAACAAGATCTACATCGCCTATAACGTCTACCGCGAGATCCCCAAGAAGGAGTATAGAGAAGAGACGTGACGATGATAGAGGAACAAAAGAGCAAAGAAGAGAGATTCAGCTGGGTGAAGAATTGAGATCGGCGAGAAACGCATACAATTTTCTTCATGAAGAATATGAATGCATCCAAGCCGGATACTCACGACTACACCACGAGGCTGAAGTGGAGTTCAGGCAAATGTCTGACTACAACAGGAAGATGCAGGAACATCTACAAGAGATGACACAGGAAGATGAAGGAGCGACAATAAGAATTGAAGAGCTCGAACACAAGCTACGCTTGGCGGAATCGACAGCTGAACATATCTACATGAGATATCAAGAGCTTGCACAAGAAACTCATCAAGAACATTCAGAGCTTGAATCTGTGAAAGCAACGAAGGACAGAATGTCCCAAGAGCTTCAAGCAGCAATTGGACACATCCAAGAACAGAATGAATCTTCATTGGCGATCAATAGAAGATCAAAAGCCATTCAGGATGAGAACACAGCCTTCGTCGGAATAGCTGACCAGATACAAGCTAGAATGATTGCGCTACAGGATGAGAATGTCAACATGCACGAGGTGATCCAACACCAGAGAGAAGAACAATGGAACAGTGAGGTCAGGGAAAGACGTCTTCAACACAGTGTTCACAAGAACAATGGAACAGTGAGGTCAGGGAAAGACGTCTTCAACACAGTGTTCACTCATCTCAAGATCAGAGCAATCAGGAAGCTATGGTTATTGATCATCTACGAGGTCAACTAGCTATGGCACGTGGAGCTGAACTCAACGCGAGAGCGGAGATAGAAGAGATGGAAGTGGGCATGAGGATGGAGATATTTGTATGCCAGACTGAAGTCTCTGCTAAAGAAATGGCAGAAATGAAGGCGAGCCACCATGAATACGAAGCAAACGTCGCAAAGGAGGTTATCGCAAAAGGAGAAATATTCAACAACGAAGTCCTAGAAGGTTCCATCCGTGAACGACAACAGTTGAAAGACGCCAACCTCGCTCTATCCGAAGCCAACGCACAGCTGAAAAGAGAGAATATGATGAGAGCTCCTATGTTCGGCGATGATGGTGCTGAAATTCAACAGAAGATCAGAGAACTGGAGAATGCACTATTGGAAAGCCAGAAGGAGACAAAGAATGTCATTATGGAAAATGCGAAATTAAAAGCAGAAGCACGAATGGCACCCATAGTCTCTCGATACAGCAAGCGTCCTAGTTCCAGAGACCGCGGGTTACCAACCCACGCGTCCGAGGAAGATGAGATTCGGAACGCAAAAGAGGAGGCGAAGCACTACAAGGACGGGTACAATAAAATGACAGAGAGCCGAGATGAGATGTATGACGTGTATGCCGAAACCCACAATGAGTACGCCGAGGAAAGGGAGAAATCAATTGAGCTATCCGAGGCGAACAAATCATTGAGGGACAAGATTTCAGAAGCAGAAGCATCCTCTTCATCTCATCTTGCACCGGCAACCTCTACAATCATGAAAGTATCGAGGAAGGAAGAATCAAAGATAAACGTTCCGTCATGGCCCAGGATCAATGATCTTGGACTATGGAAGGCAAATCTCATTCAATCGATCATCATTGCGGCCAATGATTCAGATCAAGAGCCCTGGATCGACTGGATCAAAGAAGCCATGGACGATCCTGATCCGGACAAGTTTGTCGACTCAGGAGACCAAAGATTCCATTCAATCGATGCCAAACTCGGCCTAGCTCTTACCAAGGTCGTCATGGATGCGAAAGATGATGGTTCAGGTGTAGCTATGAAGTTGAGGACGAGGATCAATGCAAAAGGGAGAACATCAAGCCTCATAAAGGGAAGAGAGGTCCTAGCCCTGATCCTTATGAATTTCAAGACAACATCAAATGTGGAAGTCTTATATACTTCAATGCACCTCTACCAACTAGAATATCAAGGAGACAAGAACTTATCGTTGTTCTTCCACACTTGGGATGAGATTCTGGCAGGAATGAAGCCCGTTGACGTCCCGAGCGACGAAACTCTTCGGGATCTCCTATGGAGAAAGATCAGGAACTCAAACCTCATGGCATACGACATCAGCGCCTACAACAGCATGAACGACGATGATGCCAAGAAGACATACAAACATCTACGTGATATGATCAGAAGGCACATCGAACGGCAAACTGAAGACAGGATGATCCTGGAAAAGGAGAAGGCAGTGAAGAATGTGGCCAATATCTTTCAGAATCTCAAACCAGGCGGACCTGCTCCAAAACTGAAAGCTGCACCAGCTGATCCGAAGAAGAAACCAAAAGGGCAACAAGAACAGGTTGTCTCAGAAGACGCTGCTGCAGTGAAGCCGAAACCCAATCCCAAGAAGCATCCTGAAGACAAGAACAAAAAGGGAAAGGGGAAAGGTAAAGGTGATGGAAAGGATCGCAGCCGAAGTCCGAGTACAGACAAGAAGAAGATACCATGCAAATACTTCGTGAAAGGTAACTGCACTATGGGGAAAGATTGCCCATTCAGTCACAAGAAACCCAGATCACCATCCAGAGGATCTTCTGTCGGAAAGAATGACAAGCCAGTATGTTGGATGTGGATTCGAGGAACTTGTGACAAAGGGAAGGATTGCAAGTTCTACCATGACCCAAAAGCCTCTCCTAAGAAAGGGATATCTGCACCAGCTGACTCAGGAGACGATAGGCCAAAGCCCAAGGCAAAACCCAAACCGAAGCCTAAGGCGAAGCCTGGAGCCCCAGCCATTGACGGTGAACTCTTCATGGACGAATCCGAAGATGAAGGGATTGCTGCATCCGCCAAGGCAAGAGAAGGAGGTGCAAAAGTATCCTTTGATGAAGAGACTTGTGAGATCATGTTGAACGAAGCGATCTACTCAGTCAGGAACAAATGGAAGGTAGTAGAAAGGAAACCTCTACGTCCAGACATCAAACGATACGATGAGAAAGAGCTCACCTGCTACACGAGGAAAGAACAAATCAGATTTGAAGAAAAGGTCGCAGAGGCAAGAGGCATATTGATGGTCCCCTACACTGAGATCAAGAGGGTCCGAATACCAGTTGGACCAAAGGGTGACCTAGCGGTCACTATGTCTTTTGACGAAGATGACGGCCTAGTTTTCCATCATAAAGTCATTCCTCATGTATGCGAGGGAAAGAAAGATCATGCAGACACAAAGACATTGTCTATTCCAGCCAAAG
>CAXIVM010001875.1:0-32359 GCA_964035705.1 Porites rus | reverse complement strand
GGCCTGGCGGCCGGTGTGGCAGTTGATTCTGTGAGGGTGTCGGTGCCTTCCTGTGAGAGTCCAGTGAACGGTGGTGCGTTGGGGTGGTTGCTTTCCCATGCAAGATCGGCGCCCCCTGTGACGGGGATCACACTCAGCACCCGAGTGGGACGGCTGAGCGGGACACACTTCGACAATTTGTATTCAGTTAGCTCAATTTCCCGATGGGAAAGATGGCGGTGGAACGGCATGGTGATTGGGTCAGATCACTTGAATTGTTTAACATAGTTTCCCTCGCTCTGCTGAACAAACGCTGCACATCTGCGGACGATCGGGGGCTTCAGCTGCTGAAAAAAAACCTGTTTGGGGGGGTAGCATGAAGGACCATGAAAGCAAACCGATCAGATTGGACAGCTTGTGCAAAAGTTGGTCGCAGGTACACACAGTTGATCAGACTGTGCATCCACCGACAAGCATAGCTTTGTTAGCCAGCGTTTGCTTGTCGGCCGCTGGCCCCCTGCCCATGTAAAGTGGAAAGAGTGGTGGTGGAAGACCCTTTGTCCAGGGTTGGACACACACACACACACCCACACACGCACAAACGCACACACACGACATGCACTGTTTTAATGAGTCGCCGCTGGACGTTCGCAACGAACGTCGCAGTGGAAGCACGAGAGTCGTCGGGGTCGCACTGACTTAGGTCGCCACGAGCCACTACATGGTTTGTTGTCACAACGACTCTTGGCACACAAATAGGCTTTCCAGGAAAAAAAGAGAAACAGAGATTCTCCACTGAGAATGAACTAGAAGACAGAGACGTTTGACCAGTTTTGATCCAACTGATGCACATGAGAGAAGCAGTGAGTTTGTCCATCAGTCTTGTTCTCCTCCTCGAAAGGTTTGATAGATCTTGATAGGTTTGAAGGTTTGGAAGATGACAGTACTTCCTTTTCATATGTCATATGTGGAGTGGACGAGTAACATTGTGAATGGTGGAACTTGGCTGGGTTTGGATTTCCCCTCTTAACACCTCAACGCCGTCATAGTTCAAGTTCACAACATATCACCACCCACCACCTGGCTTATCATGGGATCTCTTTCAATCTCTTTCTGACCCAACTCATTGCCCTACTTTGAACCATTCTTCCGGTCCACCCGACCGATCCTTAGAGTCATAGACATGCATTCTTAGTCAACCGATCGGAGCGCTCGATCCGCGGCAGCTCTCGCTGGAAGGTTCTTCCCCCCTCAACTGATCCGTGTCGCGGGCGTCGACAGTCGTCCTTGTCCACTTCTCCGGGCGGGTTTTCCAAGGTCATTACCCACAACGAAGCGTTCGGTAAATACGGTAAAACACGGTCAGACGACAGGAGCAGCACACCACACACTGGCAACAAAGTTACTTCTTCCCTCCACCTGGTTCGTAGTTTGTGGATGTTCGTGGTTTTTTATTAAATATAGGAACTTTAAACTCGAGACTTTACCCGTGCTTGCAGGAAAGATGCTGCGGTTATAGTCAAGAGTCAGTAGATTGATGGTACCACTGAGCTGCCCGAATGGCTACAAGAGTGGCTACAAGCAGTTTCCTAGCAATTGAGTTGCAAGATTCCGTTGCCACCTGGAACATCTTGGACCATTTTCCATAATTAGGTAGACGGCGTCGACTCCGGGAACATGGGATGAACCTATGAAAGGACTCGGTCGATCGGGCAGGATTGCAACCCGCTCCTGGCGGAGATCGAGTCGGCTCTCCGGGCGCCCTTGGCCAGTCCGGAGCAGCGCCTGGGCAGAACGCTTTCGGAGGACGTGTAGGAAGGGGAGTAGGAGCAAGGGAGTGGAGGGGAGTCATTTGTCTATTTTGTTTTTCAGTTGAATCCAACAGGACGGTAGTAGCTCTCAGCCTCTCAGCAGGGTTCATGTATCTTCCATCCATCCCTATGTGTCCATCGCCCGGAAGTGGACGGTCCAGCTAAGACCCCATCGGTGGGTTGTGCCATTTTTCTAGACCAGACTTGGGGCCTGAAAGCCCATATTAACAACTTCAATTGGGAGGGGGTGGTGGTGCTTTTTAACAGGATTCTGGCATGTTTGGAGATGGTGGATTGCTTTCAGTATGACGGATTCTGAGATGATGTGAAGTCCCAATGTCCCCGTCACCCGGCAGGCCTCTAGGCCCTAGGCTAGTCCCTCATGGCCCAGGTCAAGCATTGGCGCTCCTTTTTGAAATGGTCCGCCAGTCAAGTGTTGAACAAGACTCGCTAGTTAGTTGATGTTTGGTGGTTTCACTTCATGTGATTTCCACGGAACCAACCAAGACTGAAGTCGTTTCGTAAGATGGTCCACCGAAAGTGCAGTGCTTTTTGCAGGTTATTGGCCGTGGTCAAGAACATGACAGCCCCGACTTCACTGGAGGAGTGAAGATGTTCTTACCGGGTCTTGATAGCATGTTTCCCATGTTCAGTCAGAGGATATTGATACGCCCACATGTACATCACTACTTGGCGTGTATGTTTGTTGTGGGGTGCTACTTTAACCCTTTGGAGAAGCCCTCACTCATGACCCCCCCCCCCCACAGGTGCATGCGCGCCTGCTGCGTGGCCTCACGCTGCAGGAGGAGCATCCGGCACGTGTGGACAGCACACTTCTATCACAGCTACAGCAAATCGCTGCTTCTCACCACGGGGAGGCGTGGCATGGCTTTGACAAAACATCATCGTGAAGTGCAGGTAAGGCCTGGCCAAGCCTGGCCCCTCTCCTTCAGTGTCTTCTGTTGGATACCGTTGATTCTGCGGCTTGCGGAGGAAGTCATGATGTTCCTTGGTCCAAGACCTGCAATGAATCATGAACCAGCGAGTCTCCTCGTTCCGAGGCTATCAGAGTCTTTTGTGCTTCGCCCATTCTTGTGTCTCCGCTCTACACTCCGACGCCCCGGATGATCGATGACATTAGATGACGTATGAAATCTGGTCTGACCAAACAGGGGGGGTGAACATTTATAAACATTCTATATAATGGCAGGCATGTGTTTTTATCCGATTCCATGTGATGTGTTCCTTGGGACTTCTTCTTACAACGCCCTTCCACTAAAGACGTCTGGCCGCTTCCTGGGAGTGAAGGTGTGCATGCCGATTGGCTTGGTGACTAGATCCGGGATCCTAGGTGGATGTTCCTTGTTGTTTTAGTGTTTCTGGACCTGTTGATTCATTTGGTTTCATCGAAACTTAATCACAGCCTCCCACCTGCGTGTGATTCAGCGAGTGACACCGAGAGTCATGCCAGGTGCCCATCCATGGCCGACTCTTCTTGCAGCCGCTGGGCGAGGATTTGGGGTTGGTGGGGCTGAGTCCTGATGTTGGAGTCGGCCAAGACGACACATACCGCGCAAAGCGTGGAGCTTTGAAGCTCCACTCCTGCCAGTGGACGACTGCATATTTCCACGGTCCGGATTCAGATGAACGAACCACAAAATTCAAGGAGGTGGCGAAACGAAACACAAGCACCCCCCAAATAGGATCCGGATGAGGCGCCCACCCAAGGATTCGAGGCCTATTTATTGGCCGGGAGTCGCTTGAAGAGGTCGAAGATTACCAGACCATGGATGTGGCGCTTGAGAAGTGACATTCTGTGGGAATCGTCCAATTGGATGTTTCTCGCTATTTCTCAGATTATAGTTATATACTGTATATATACATCGGAAAAATCAAGATCCTGCTGAATAAGATGGCAGGTTCATGAGCACGTTTCATGTTTTGTGCTTAGCACATGTTCCTGTAGTCGAAAGCAGGTTATCCTGGTTCTCAGACCAGTGATCTCATTGTTTTTGCACCAAGGTGGCTGCACTATGCCTCTCGTCTGCACAAAAGCACTCGCGGCTGATTTTCAGATGTACTGTAAAAGTATGCTTTGCAAAACGAACACAGAAAACTGCCAGGAAGGCAAAGGAAGACGAGGGCTTGTTTGCCCGTTTCAAATGTTCGTGTTCGAGGACTTTAACATGGGTGTCAAAACAAAACAAGTTGACTCCGTGGCAAGTGAACGTTGGTCAGCAATCTATAACCCGATCAAACCCCCAAGACATCTAAAATGTTGAAGTCGTGGCGATGTTCTATTTTGAAGCGTTTCCATCGGGCTTTGAATGTATGGAAGTCGTGGCGATGTCGCGTTTGGTTGGGGAGCAAACGGGACTTCCGCGGCCGAGTGTATTATGTAAGCGCTTGGATTTGAGCAAAAAGTCTTGAGGGGTGGTGTGTGTCCGTGCGATGTCAGAGGAGTTCACTGGGGTTGATTCACCAGAAAGTCCTGAAGAGCGCGTGGGGGATGGACCACTGATCAACATTCCCGGTCAGCTTCACGTGCTCGTTGAAAAGGCATTGAATACCATCGGACGATCTGGGAACTCATGGAATCCTATTGTATTGCAGTGGGACGCATACAGTTTAAATCGGGACGCTCTTTTTTTCGGCCGCGGGTTGATCTGGAAAACGGTGAGATAGTTCCCAGTTCGGGTAGGGCCCCACTGTTCCAACAACGGACCCACTCGAAACTGAAGCTGAGCTGACCTATCTGGTTTGCTTCATCTCCCGTCGATCTCGGACTCACCCGACACGAAGTTCCATGAAGAAATGTCCGACATCCGTTTGAACTCCGGGTCCATCCGTTTGGAATGCTGCGCTGGTTCAATCTTTGCTCCATCCCCCAAAAAGCCTTTTGACCCTGGTTCAATCCGTGCCTCACGCTGAAACCAGATCAAAATCCGGGTTGGTTCCTCAGGTCTTTCCGCAGCAGTGTCCCTTCCGCACAAGTCCGGCACCACGAATGCCCTGACGCCCTTGGAGTTCCAGGGGCGGTGCCCCGGTCGGATGTACAACACTATGGAAATAGACGGGGTGAGCTCCAAGCGGGGTGTAGATGTTGAGCAATGCTTGCGATTAGACCAGCAAAATAGTTTGTTTGGACATGTTTGGACATCATATATGACATGGTGTTTTCACGATGTGTCATGTGGTTTCAATATCTTGTCAGTCCTTTCAAAGGCGTTCAAGGGATGTGGTTCTGGCTCAAAACTCATCCCGTTGCTCTGTGAGCAAGTTCTTATACGTGTAGAGTGTAGATGAGTGCCTCCTCCTGCAGCATGACAACTCCATCGGCTGCGCTGACCGGACGATCCGGACGGCGGACGGACATTTTGAGGTGAATATGTGGCCTCTCAGCACACGATGCAGGCCACTTGGCCAGTCAAGGGGCTGCAGCTGCAGCTTCTTTTCGGTAGCCCATCTTTGGGAGTGGTTTCGAAGACGATTTGTGAGCAATCATCACACGCATCATTGCTCTCCACATAACAAACCCACAAACCACCATCATTGCATCTGAGCCGGCAACACAACTCCCAGCAACACAAATTGCCACAGCATCACATGTTACATGATTCCTTTTGGATCCCTTTGGCTAATCATTTTGTGTTGGAAGCTTCTGTACGTGGCATCATTGGCGTGATGGAACAGACAAAAAAAGATACCCGAGACACAGTGGAACATGTCCAATCAACTACCGTGGCTACTTCGTCAACTTCATTACATTTCTGAGGTGCTGCTCGTAGTTCCCTCCCGCCGGTGCAGATGTCCACCGCGATACTCGTAAATGGAGGGATGCCCCTCCAGGTCGCATGGTGATCCTCACTCAGAGTAGCTGCACAGACGGAACCTCCCAACCCTGGGGCTCCAGTCGTACCTTCGAAGGTACTTGGTATGACTGGACCCTCCTGGCACACCCTAGTCCCACCTTCTCAGAAGGTAGGACTGGAGCCCTAGGGCCCTAAGGGCAAGGAACTGCGGACGAAATGCATCGAACTGCGGATCCGTTCGCTCCGAGGAACACTCCCGCGACCAGGTGAATGTCAGTGAGGAGGAGGAGCCACTTGTTCAGAGAAGCTGGGGTGAGAAGTGCCGCATCGGTCTTTGTTTTTACAGTCAAATATTTCAGTGACCTACAGAACAATATGGTGAAGCTGTTTGATCTTGAATCTTGAGTCTTTGTCACAGCCCACGTGTCAGTGGGATCATGAACCTTGGGTGTGGCTGCAACTGAAAACATTTGGGCCCCAAAGACAAAATTAGCAAACACTGAACATTCGTTAACATTCGTTCTCCAGACAATGTGAACCCCGACAGCATGTTCATACCCTTGACATCCCTTGACCATGTCCCCTATTGAATGAGGAGGGAGTGCACCATCATGATTTTATATACAACCCCTGACACACAGCATGGTCAAGGGGATGCAGGCACAGGAAAGCATGGGGAGCTTGATTGATCCATTTCCTTTGTTACTAATAGAAATGCCCTTTGCTACTAGTAGCCTCTTGCTCCTAGTAAGGCCAGGAGCCCCTGGTAGCTTCTTGTTACTATCCTTCCATACTTCACAGACTCAGGTGGATGGCCCTTTGGAGTGAAGAGGCCAGTCGACGACTCGACCTGCGGGGGGAGAGCAGAGGTCATGGGAGGATGTGGTTGGTCAAGTGGGGGGTTGATTGTTTTTGCATGGTTTTGGGATATTATTGCAGTCAGTTGGGTTGGTGGGTGAAGTATGTATAAGAAATGTATTTTACAGCAAATAGATTCGATGCTTGTGATGACTCATCCAACGAAGAAGTTTGGGAACTGTCAACACATGCGGAAGATGCAGCCCTGCAATTTATGGTTCTGATATTCAAATATTTGCATGGCGACAAGCTGGGCTGTTGGTGCTGCACGAGCGCAAGAGTTTGTCTCGGCATCAGGCGTGCTGTGACCGATCTTCTTCGGCTTGGATGAAGTGCAATCACAAATTTGTGCCCCGCCACCATGCACCGTGGAACAACGAAGTCATCCTGCTCAACTTTCTAAGATTGAGCTCGGTTGTCAGGCTGATAGTCAGATTCATGGTGCATTGCCATGGCTGCTCCGAGATGATGGCTGCTTCTCCTGCTTTTTGATGGCAGAATGCTTGGTCAAACGAAGTCAAATCCTCAGGAGCTCCTTCCATTTCACGATGTTTTAGGAGTTTTGGGCACCATCCAGTGACCACGCCCTTGGTGTAGGACTGCGCAAAGGCGTGCAACTGCGAGCGAGCTTTGATCAGGTTCTGGTGATAGAGCTCTCTCATGAAACCAAGTCAGCCTCGAACTGAGCTGTTTGTGGACAAACAAGGGGAAGACCGTCTTGGTGGCCGAGAAGTTCAGCGAAATGAAGTTGTGAGCAGTGACAAAAGGAACTGCGCAGAGTCTGAGCTCTTTTTGTGAAGCACAATGCAATACCTGAGCGAATTGAAATCGGGAGTGAGTAGCTCCGCTGCCGCTACCAAAGTCCGAATTTGAATTATTATTTTTTTGAGTATGCCGCAAGCTGGCTAATTTTGCTAACGGATGGTACAACCCTGATGAGGCGAATGCTGGACACATCATAAGTGCCATTCAATCTTGATCTATCTTGGCACAAATGCTTTTCATCGGCTGAATCAGTGGAACTGCATGAAACCGCAGCAAACCTTCGGAACATCGAGCCAGATTTCTTCGGGATCCATGTTTGTGTTCTTTATGTGTGTGCTTGGTTTGAGATCCAAGCATGATGCTGTGCGATGTTTCAGTTGATTGTTCACCCTCAGTCACCTCATGACTCATGATCATATAAAAGAAAGAGGCGTTTGAATCGTATTGTTTCTTGGGGGCACCTTCCATCATTGCAAAGCTCCTACAGAGGTTCATTTGTTTCGCAATTGTTGGACACACCATGAAACACCGGACTAATGATGAACACATTCCTTACCACTCAGGACATCCCCGTAAGTACAGAATTTCGACAACTGGCGCCTTCCAGCTAGGCTTGTGACTGTTCTAGCTGCATGTCACTTCTCGATAAAGGGATTGCTGAACCTCGAAACAAGCCGAGTTAAGCTCCAACAAAAAAATACAGAGAAACTCACAATATATGCGCGATCAAACCAACCACCAACTACGTAGTCATGGGCTAGGCCCGAAGGGGCCTAGTCCCTGACCTAATGGTTGGGTGCTATGATCCGCAAAGATTGGTTTGTTCAATCGGGAGTTTTAGCTCATTGGTTTGCTTTGCAGAGGTCCAACATGATCCATCTCCCAAGTGAAACTACGATCCCAAAAATGTGGAGCCCGGGACGTGTCGCTTCGCAGCGAGAACACGCCAGGAAGAACTCATCGCAGGATATGAAGGCCAGTGGAACGACCGTCGTGCCGTCGTGCCGGAACCGTCCGTCGTCCGCGGGTGGGGTCTCGGAACGGTCAAGTGCGGCGCATCGGTGAAGTGGCCCAAGATGGTCCCAATTTTCAGAAGTATCTCTCCGAATATGTATATATTTACATATATAGTACAGTACATATTATATTATATACATATATTTCTACCATAATACTCAGTGATTGCTGAGTGTTGCGAGAATTTAACTGAGATTGCTGAGCGTACTGGCGTACTGAGAATACTTGCGATGAATAGGACTTCGCCCTAGTCCAACGGTCAAACATGTGGTGCCACAACAATCCACAATAGCATTTATGTCCAAGTTCGTGCCGCTTCTAGACGATCGTGTAGGCTGGGAGTTTGGAGCTACATGATAGATCTTTGCGATGATTTTTGCACAATGTGGGCTGCCTGAAGTACTCTATCCAAAAACAAAAACAGTTGGTGCTAAACACAGCTTCACTAGCATGTGAGGACATGGCTTTTGAACTTAGCCCCGCCTCGTCCTGATCGCCAGATGTGCAGAGCCCGCACATCTCTCAAAAGCTGGGAATGCTTGGCTTTGGTGTTGCAGTAGTGCTAGGCTGGGACAGAGACGGATGGATTTCGGGTAACTTTTGAGATGTGCGGAGGACCATGCAGTTTCTCTTTCACAGGCTGATGCCTCATCCTTGGCTCCGCTTGGCTGCCAGACCTCTAATCTAATCTTATATTTAGTTGAACATCTCCAACGAACCACAGGACTATACTGGTTGGATCTGGGTTGGTGCTTTCATTTACTTCTCACTTGCAGCACTAGCATTCACCCATTTGGGACTACCCCAGTTCACCGGTACTAGAGGTCGTGGTGGTCCAATTTGGATCGTGGAAGCTGAGCGGAATCGGTGGACATTGGTGACGCATCGGACGGATTTGCGCATCGGAGGGACCGGAGGGGACATGTGTTTGTTGAAAAGGTGTGTTTTTGCGGGATGATGTGGTGCTCCATAGTGCTTTCAACCTTTGACCCACAGTGTTCAAACTTTGACCCAGACACCGTCCAAGCTATTTGCCCCTCATTTGCCAGGCCTTGTGGGCATTAACCGACGCCCAAAAGCAGAGTTGTTGCCCAGCTACCAAGGAGCGAGACCGGCATTGCTGGGATTGGTGCGGCACATGTGGGCCCCTATAGTAGATGGTGAGGTTCACAGTCTCCACCGTGTTTGTGCTGCTGGAATGTTACTCCTTTCTTCAGGATTCAGATTGTGGGTGGATGTAAGCTTTTTGCAAGGCTGAGTTGTTTTTCTTTTTCAAGCAAGATAAACAAGCAATGTCGATACTACGCAGTCCTTGGTTGCGATAAATGGCTACTCCCCCAAGAAGACGTTTACCCGATGGATCCCGAAGGCCAATTTAGGCTTTTATTGCTTGCAGGTAAGGAGTCTCAGAATCTCAGAATATCTCAGAATGTCCTTCATTTTTGTTCGCAACACTGAATCTTCGGTGGCGATGTCGCCCATGGTTCCTATGCAGGCAAAGCGCATCGAGTTTAAAGTCCAACGTGGCCAGTAAGGCCTGGTTCTCAGGGTGGCTGCGAGACAAGTCCAGATGGGCACCTCTCAGTGTTGACGAAACCATGAAGCTTACATCAACTTACCATGCAAACACGGCAAACACCTCGGAGATGGGAAGGTTGTTTTCACAAGAACAGAACATGGTATGCCTTTGAGTTTTATCGAAGAATTTGGACAGCCAAAGCCAGAACAGGCTTGTGAAGAAACAACCTTCGGGCTGGGCCAACATGGGACTCCGGACTCTTTCTCGTCGTTGAAGGTTGGTGGCGGGATGAGACGGGACTGGTTTGGATCCGATGAGAACTGGAGAGGTGACATGACTCAATGACCTTGGGAACACCTGTGCTTGAACACCTGTGCTTGAACACCTGGGCCCTTGGCGTGCCCGGTGCAGCTGGGTGCGTCTTACGTCATGGATCGATGCAGGGTTTAGATCGGGGCTCGGGGCTGACCCCTTTCTCCATAGTACCTTCGTTTTCATGTGAGTACCCGAAAGACCCGGAGTCTCCAAGTTGCTTGTTGAGAGATGTTGGGAGGAAAACTGGTCAACAACATGGAAAATAATTGCTTTCGCCTGACTTTAGGAACTCCACAGACTCCACATATCAAGGGAAGGAACTTGACATGGGAGCTGTCCTTTCTGCCGCCAGGTGTGACCCTGCCGTCTGAACTCCTAGGATGTATTCCGGAGAGGGGCGGTCTCACCAGACAGAAAATGACTGCCAAAACGGGTGCCCCGTGTGTGGCGAGGTGGCGAGGAGCTATGACATGTGGACGGTGGAAGAGTTGCGCCGAATCGGCGCGAATGCCATACTATTCCTCCCCGCAGATGATCCCATGGACCCTGAGACTCGTGGAAGACCATTTTCCTCTACAACCCAGCGGTTTTCGTGTTCCATGTCATCCTGCAAGGGGAGTATCTATACTACTAAGATCTATTAAGTCCGATGACGGTGACGGCGACCACCACCACCATCAACACTGTTGGCCGAGAGCGGGTTAGTGGGGGTAAAGTAAGAGAGGCAAGGAAAGCATTTCGTGACCGACTTTGGCAAGCCTGCTATTGTGGGCCTATTCATGATGGTGTCCAGTGTCCAAGTCCCAGCAGAGCTTCGATGAAACTCTTGTCCCCTTCCTTGTCACCAACGTCGTGTTGTGAACAGGAACAGGCCCGGGGGAATTCAGCAAGTCAGCTCATTTGGAGGGAAAACCATTTGAATCCAGCTCGTTTGGTCCGAACAAGTCGAAGAAACGCAATGGGTGTCCCTTGTTGTGGCCAACGAACTCACGTCTTTGAAACATCGCAGAAAAACTGCCAGGCACAAGCGGTTCGCGCCAAAGCGCGCCGGCAACGTGCAAGAAGGCCCCAGAATGAGCAAGCGCAGCCTGCTTCATGCAAAGCGATACCGGGTGGGTTTGAGAGTTATGGATACAATCATGCGAAAATGAAGGCAGTGCCGGAGGTGGAAAGAGGATTTCTCCTTGCCCGGACTCAGGTCAGTTTCGGTTTGATTGAGTTTTTGTTGCGGTTTTGCAGACCACGGTCACGGCACATCACCAAATCCAAGAGGACAACATACAAGTTGCTCAGAAACTGAAGCGAAAGCTATTGTAGTGTAGAGCTTTGGGCAGGCTTGGGTGCACGCATATCATCACTACTCCCATGTCACATTTTGGCTCAAGAGCCAAAAGTGGACAGGGGGGTTTCTGTCCCACCCAGGACCCACCCAGGTGACAGGACCCCCCGTGAGGTATCCCGAATCCGGCGGTGGTGCGCCTCACAGAGGCTCTCCCAGTGAGGATGACTGGGTTTTGGATCGAACCTGGTTACAATTACATCCCTGGAGCTGAGGATGGAACAGCCAAGGGGAGGTTCCTGGGAACAGCAGCATTTGAGTAGCACACACTGGGGACATTAGTGATGTATATTGATCTACTGTAATTGCTATGACTCCCATGTGGCTCAGGTAGTGGTGGAGTCAGAATCAATGTCGAATAACAGAATTGCCGGGGAATTCAAGTCCGAAAAGCAATGCATTGGTGAGCTTTTCGAGCCAATGGACGTTGACGATCTTATTTTCACCTTGGCTTTCAGGTCAAGTCGCACCCGTTTGGACCATCGGGGATCATCGCACCTCGGCACCTCGTTCTATCAAGTTCAGTCGCCAGGCGTCGAGATCTCATTCGCTTGGCATTGCCGGAGCATCAAAGGCACACGTCGTGGGGCACCGCACCCGGTCGTGGGGCACCCGTGGCTCACTCGCACCCTGAAAAAAACAGAAGAAAACGTGGCCGCCACAAAATACATGGCCAAACGATCAGCGTAGACTTAGCCAACCGGGTAACCGGTGTCATTGGGTTTGAGACAAGATCCTGTCAACTTGTTTTCCAAAAATGTTGATCTGAGGTGAACAAGTACTCGAACAAGTGAGTTTCCGGGTGCGAGCCAATAGTTATATAAGCCTAATTATACCTGTTTCACGGCAAACAACTTTTGTTGCCTCGTCTCACCCAGAAAAATATTTCTCAATTTGCACTTGACAGCGAACAACACCTTTGTGACTTTGTGTTGCCGAGACTCGAGTCTTTGGGTTTTCGAACAGAGCAGGCTTTTGACATAATAATAGGTGGACTGATATGACACACTAGATATTGCTGGGTTAAACTGCAGAACAACAACATAATTTTTAAATCGATATGATTTGAAGGTCCTTCTGTCGGGTTGTCAGGTTCATGCCTGCCACTTTTGTCCTCACAAGTCAAGTTGATCAACTTTTGGCAAAACAGTTGCGGCACAGTTGCGTATCAAAACTTTAGGAAAGTGGATCTACTTCCGGTGACAGGGAGGTTCTCTTCTTTTCAGACACACCCATTTCACGTTTGTGCAGGAAACACCTCAAACAAGAGGATCACTTCGTGCAGTTGGAGGCGAGGTGCAGGGTGCCCGCAAAACCCGTATCACGTGAATTGTTCATGTTCGAGCAAGATTGAACTTCAACATATTTCAAAGTTGAGAGAAACCGCTGACAGTCTGAGTCACATCGAGCATATTGGATAAGGATGTACCTTAGCTTGTCAGAATCTGTGAAACACAAATCCATCAACCCTCTAGGAAGTATCTGGGAAGGTGTTGCCGCCTGTATGACCTTGCTTAGGAAGTCAGACGCAAGTGATCCGGGACTTTGAGCACTTCATGTGAATTCTCCATTCTCCCTTCATCACTGCAACTTTTCCGGATTTGTTCGATGTCCAGCCTGCTGCCAAAGAGGAGCATAATCCGTTGAAGATGAAGAGCAGGGTGATGATTGTGGAGAGGAGGTATGCTGTCGGGCTCCCAGATGGAACAACTTCAACCTGCGACGCGCTCGCAGTATATACAGTCAAATGTTGTCGGGTGGGGACATGTGGGCAGCTTGATACTAAATTTGCACTGTGGACTCATTGAATACAACCACATTGAGATAGCTGGACATTTGCTACAGAGAAGATTTCTAGTGATGATGCTTTTCATGTGAGGTCTTTGTGGGCTTCGCTTGGATGATTGCAGGGCAGACCATCCTGGCCTGGAGCCGAGAAGGATGTCAAAGGCCTTTTGACTCCCCAACACTTGGGCGAAGACCTAACAAGGTAGGCAGCATGAAACTCTTCTTGCAATTGACGATTATAGCAGCGGCAGTGCCAAAACCATTGAGAAGTAGTGCATGTTTCCCATTCTCTTGCAGTTCTCGTCATTAGCCTTCAAAGGTGCTCACTTTGACAGGAAGCGATGGCGACAGGCCAGGAGACTGGCAGATGACACGGGTATAAGCTGGAAACACTTGGATGCCAAGGGTGCAACACTTGGAGCAAATATGTTGGGCACGAAAATCAATTGACTGTGTATATACATATATTTACTGTACAAGCTGTGTTCTTTTCCCGAGTTTGCCAAGGTGACGCACAGACACATCATCTAAGGACCCAGGGCCCGAATCATTTCTTTGTGTCGCGCCACCAAAGATTCGAGACGCGGCCAGCTTGACTATGTTCGACTTTTTTCAGAACGTGTCAACATCCCGTGTGGTTTTCTACCCTGCTTTTCTTTGTTATTTTTCACCGTCGCGTGCCGCACGCCAAGCAGGTGTACGATCTGTAGCGAAGTACCCTCACTGGGCATGAAGATGCGACCCGACGCTGCAGGGCATGGGAGATCGGCGGGGAAAATGGCCGGTCACCGGTTTTCCTGGAGGGTCAAAAGAACAACTGACAAGTACAATGAGCTCAAGAGCTTGGGGCCCGGGGGAAAAGCCCACTGTTTGAGGAGGCTATAGTGCATTGAGCCATGTCATGTTCTCGTAGTTGACCACTTAGCAAGCAAAATCTGAATAATGCAGTGCTGCAGTGTTTTTGATATGTTTCGATTGCTCGCTTTTTTTTTTTGGAGGAATCGACCTGAGTCGTTTCTGCTTTGCAGGGGCTGATCCTCTGTGGCTGCAGCTGGTGTACGCAATCACTCAAATAAAGATGTGTTTTGAAATCGTTTTCAACATGCCTAAACTCTGTGCTGCTGATCGCATTCTCATCATGAATCATAAATTGTGTTTTTTATTTTTCTGGTCGACTGATACTGCACTCCAAGAGCTATATCCGCAACCCATTCTCATCCATTTGCTGCGCGGCCATGCGAAACCCCATTTGGTCGCGACTTGTCTGAAGAAAACATGATGAAACAAAATCTCAGGTGTCAGTTGGGCGTTGGTCGTGACTGCGCCTTCGAGAACAACAGTACCCAGGCACGCCAGAGTCGCGCAAGGGCCGGGTGAGTCATGAATCGGAGCAACAGCGTGGGGCGTGGGGAGACGTGCTACCCCTTATCAGTTGGTGGACGCCACATTCCGATCCATTAACGGGACTTGAGTCCTTGATAGTCCTTGCCTCTGAAAAGACCTGTAGCAGACGGTTGATATGTTGATATCAGATAACGGTGATTATAGTGTAGGCTAGGTCACTGGTAAACATCCAAGACTAGACTTGTAGGATCCATGAACCTGCAGATGTCATGTTTCTTCTCATTGTCCTATAGGTCTACAGAATCTGCACACCTGCAGGGATGACCTAGAAGTGCCCCAGAGCGGTTCTGAGTTGTCTCATCCAGACTGGTTCTCCTTCAACCGTCGACTCACCGGAGCCATCACCAGATCGTGGCATCGGTGGTGCTCATCGGCGTGGGAATGCTCCTGGCGATCTACGCCACGTGCCAGCGAGAGACCGCGGTTTTGCGGCGGAAGACGGGCGGTTTGGATGGGTTTGGATGAAAGGTCCGGTGATGGGTTAGGCCACAACTCCAGCATCGAAATGCATCCAATTAGGTTATATAATATTATACAACAACGTGTACGCCTCTCGTGTCCAGCCCCGCTTGTTGGATTCCTTTGACTGTTTCTCCGTTGCAACAGAGTCGACCTGACCAGTCGAGCATTTTACGTTTTAGTGGTTATGTATTCAGAATTTAACAATAAAGTTTAGAACAAGGTGTTTTGATATGTCTTGATGTGTCTTGAGCATTTGGATTTTCAACCTATACAACCTCATCATCACTTTGGTGTCTTGAGTAGCCCACCGCAGCGGCAGGTGCCTCTACCGGCCTCGCAGCAAGAGTTCGGAGGCCATTGCAGAGGTCGGCAGACCATGCCCACCGCGGAATCGACGTGGAGAGGTGTGTGAACAGCTCCGGACAAGTTGAGGTCCCAGGAAGAAAGCAGTCTGGTTTGGTGAGGAAAAACGAACCTTTTCTTCAGGTGCACACAGGATCTCACAGGTGGTGTGACTACCTTCATCTTTTTTTGATGACTGGCAGCTTCAAGGGGTGTCTTCGTCTATGCAGCAATCGGATTTCAGACAGGATCCAGGACCTTGAAGCAGTTATTGTTATTATTTGTTATTTGGGCATTGGGGATGGTCATTCTACCTGGAGCCCGACCAGTCCACCATGTCGCGAACGACCGACACCAGGTAGGCCGGTCTGATTTTTACCCACAGCCATGGCCGAGAATGTGTCAACTGGCGCTTTGGATTCAGACCCTCGCACCTCAGTTCCCCCAAATGGAACCCTGCAGTAGAGTTCGAAGTGCCTGTCATGGCAACAGGGTGTCCACATAGGACAGAGTTTGTTTGATCGAGCTCTTTGAGTCACTTTGAAGGGATTCAGAGTAGACACTTCGGGGCAAAACCCATGATTTGATTTGAGAGGATCAATTCAGATCCCCTACCTGACTCATGCCCCACTGACCCAATTCGCATTGATCACTAACTACACCACAAAGTTTCCATGAAAATCACAACCCTCCGTCCTTAAAACTGACCGCGCGGTGTGGCAGCTTTGCCCGGAAGCGTTTTTGTCCAAGGAGGAAGCCTTGGCGAAGAAACACTACGAGGCCTTAGCCTCGCGGCTCAAGAAGACGGAGGAGCGATGGGCGGATCGGGTGAGCGATATGTTCATGGCAATCTCCATGCTACATGAAGATGAAATGATTACATGAATTAATGAAGCTATATGCAGGATTTGGGCTATGAGGTTTTGATGATTGTAGCATATTGTAGCTTAGCTCCAGTATTACGGGGTGTGTATTTAAATAAGAAGACCTCCCAGGCATTCCGACCCTTTGGACGCTTCGGGCAATAGACCAGTCTACGCAGCCAGGAGGAGACTTCTCGAAGCGCCCGGACTCGCGGCCTCTCGTCCTCTCGAACTCGCGGCCGAAGTCCATCGTCGTCAGGACTTGGAATCTCAAGTCTTCGGGATGCTCGAGGACGGGACGGACGGGACAGACCATGTCGAACACCATGACGGTGGACCAGCTGGACCCGGTGGACCCGGCTCCAGGTGTTTTTTTGGTGGTTTTCCCCCAACAAAACATGGAAACACACACAACCATAATATCTGAAAAACAACCACACACACAATGGCATGTGTTTTTTTTCACCACGTTCTTTAAGTAGAGATGGTTCTGGTTGACTTCTGGTTCAAATTGCTTACAGTAAATGACTGGGGTGCCCAGTCATTATGGATACCTCGATCTAGTCACCAGCAACTTGGCCTGGGACTCTGAATCCATATGGGTGTGGGGAACCAAAAACCTCAGCCTGAAAACCTGCAGGTATACATAACCTGATCCCTGAAAATGAACAGAATCCTAGTAGGAATTTACAGCTACCATGGTTTGGTGGAGGAGGTTTTGACTCACAGCCCATGATGTTCCACCTGTCGGTCTCGCCGGTGTGCTGTTGCAGAACCGTCATGTCAGTGGGTGGAAGAGATACAGCGTTCAATCTACAGACTACACCCCCATCGTTAGCCTTCCGCATATGGATGGTTCAGGTAGCTCAAACGGTGAAAGTTCCTCCTACGCGACACAGAGGTGAAGGGATGTCTGACAAATTCACATGTATATATATATATTACTGTATATAAAATATGATACTGTTACTATATATTATATATATATATCTATATATATATATATTATATTCTACCTGCGTGCACTTTTCGAACAGATGACCACAGTTGTTTGTGGCCAACATGTCTTTTTTTCTGCAGGATCACTTTGAGAAGCCCTCTTGTGCGAAGAACTTGAGAGACTGCTACTATGCCAGCCCACTGGGGTTTCTGCAGCACATTTTGGACAGGTGCGGACAGTGGATGATATGGGACAGTGGGGTGTTGGGTCATTGGGAGAAGAATAAGCTGCTGTGGCATGCACCTCTTACTAAGAACGGTGTTTTAGTGCTCCTCGTGAAGTTGCGATAATTCAGGCGAAGGGTGATTTTTTTGCACCTGAGCCCCTGCTTTAGATTGCACAAACCACGGTGCGCCTTGTTCAACAAATTCTTCGGCAGGTTCTACCGAAACGATCAATGTGCATCATGGTCACAGCAGTGACAGAAGAAGCTGCTGGGTCATCAGGCAACTATATAACCAGCTACACCTTGCAGGCACTTCCCTCTTGTACTGTTCCATTTGGTCTAATTCACTTGTTCATGCGGGATGCTTTGGAAAGTTTATTCTTTTGACGCGCAAACTGGTGGTAACTTCACAGCCAAGCTTACGATTGTTTTGGTTCTTAGAAAGGTCGGGGTAATGGCGGAAGTGGAGAAAAGCCAAGTGGGTAGCACAAAACCATACCATGGTCTTTGACAAGCCCCAACATATAAAGCACCCGGGATGCCTGCCTGCTTGCCAGTCTTTATCAGTTTGGGTGTCGAACATTGCTCAGGGCTTGTCTAGCTTTCAGTGAGTAGCTAAATGACTCCTCAAACCCAACATGCAAGAAAAAGAGACTTGCCGCAGCACCTGGCTGAAAACTGGGGCAGAAGCTATTTTTTGATTTGCATGATTCATGGCTTCAGTATCACAAGCTAACCATAAGAGACGCTGGAAGCGATTATGTGCAGTGCCAGTGATCATTGGACTTGGAACTTTTGTGATCTTCCAGATGTTCCCAACCTAGAATTCCTTTCAGCATAGCATCACAGGAAGCTTTCCATCAACTGCCACTCTTCCGCCGAACCAGCCGAGTGCTTTTTGACTCGCACAGCCAAAGTATGAGCTGAGCCGTCTGCCATGGCCCGATGTGCTAGAACCATCGGTGAGAGCCTGGGTCGGCGAAGGGCATGGGCAGATATCACCAGTGATGAGGATGAGGAGTGCGCGGGGTTTGGACATGGATACGTTTTGGACACCAAAACGGGCCGTTGAGTGGACATGTTGAAACACCGAGTTGTACACATTGACTGACTATTTGAAGACAGATGGCAGTCTGACTGTGCTGGTTCTGGTTCGAAGGAACTCCGTGGGAGCCACATGAACGATCCTTCTCAATAAAGGAAGCTGGTGCTGTTTAGTTACTATACAGGTCTCTTTGAACACAGGAGGACTTCTGCAGCCAATCGGCTTCATCAATTTTGCCGGCTTCTGCTGGTGAAGAAATCCAACATTCCTGGATGGCAGTGTGAGCACATGTGAGCACACCATGCCCCCAACCAAAACCCTATCCAGTCTCGCCAGCCTGAAGTGGTTTGGGGAAGCCTCAAGTAATACTGTATATACATTGATTTGCTAGTGGGACCGTCGCAAATTCGGTTCGGAATGGTTCATATTTTTGCACAGTGTGATGCGATCTTCACCGTATTTTCCTCAGGAGCCCGCTGCGATCTTCACCTTCCAGAGACCCGTCAGGACCTCAGGACTCAGGAAAAAAGGATCTGGCGAAAGACGAGTCCAAAACGGATCTATATACAATTCATAAGTATAAAGGCAAAACCAGAGATAGCTCATGTATCGATCATTGTTGAAATAGAGAACACATTTTCGAAAGCGAGAACAGCCAATTATATAATGTTCTTGTCGGAACCAACAAAAAGACTGAACGATGGACGAAGCCTGATGATGTCAGTGAGTTTCAATGATGGAGATTCCTGTTGGTGTGCAAGGATTCACTGCGAAACAAAGTAAAAGAACAACATCAACAGATGCGTAGCAGTACTGGATGCAACTCACTTCAACGAGCATCTCTAGTGGACTGGTCAAAGGGTTGGAAGACCCAGTAGTACCAGATCAACTAATCAACTAATCCATAGACCTTCCACCCAAAGGACACCAGAGCTCCTGGCCGCCATGCCTCCGGTATGGCCCATACCTGCGGATGCCTGAGGTGCCCCCAAGTGTGAAGGCCGAGGCCGGTGATGTGGGGGGGTCTGCTGGACGGTGAGGTCTTCCCCAGTGGTTGGGTCCTGGACCCTGAAGGTGAGATCAACAGAAAAACTCGGATGAAAGATTGGAGTATGGCAATCCGTAGAAGACGCGTTGAGAATATATACTAACTATATATATATATTATATATCCATGTTGACTTCTGCCAATGTGCCATGCTCACATCCACGTTCATTCCATTTCCCCGTCTATGTTCAGTGGGAAGCAGGACCTAGGCATGCCACAGTCTGCCAAGACCTACATAATAGTACTTTGTGATTCGGTACCTAGTTCAATCGACCCTCTCAGTTCAACAAACGATGAGAACTCATCGGTCAGTATGGGAAGACCCAGACTTTCAAGATCCAATCAATTAGGCTCGAAGCTGTTGGAGTATTTATTCAACTGCAGGTATGATGACCCATCATCACCCCACGCTGATACAGAGTTGTGTTTGGGTGTTTTTTGTCTATAAACATCTACTCTTAGCAAGCTGGTGGCTGTTGCCTAAACCCTTGAGCACTATACTGGGATCATTGGTTTTGCCTGGACAGCTTGGCACCGGCAGGAAACAGATTCCAACTCAAGCTACGAGGCGTCGAGCGGTGTATCACTGAGATGGGTAGAGTTGGTCACCAGAATTCGTTGGGTTGGTGCTGTGATGGGTTGGTGTTTGAACTGATCCCATTATGTCCCATTATCATTATCATTCATCACTATCCCATGGGTTGGTAAAAGATGATCACATTTTGGGGAGGAAAGGTCTTTAGATGTCTTTACTAGCCAAAAGGATCGGCATGGGCGTTTCTCCCGTTTCCAGTGCGGGCGGTGACGACCTAAAAAAAGGTCGTCCTCCCTCAGTGTTCTTGGTATCAAGGTGCCAGGTGTCACTGTGCACAGCCATTTGCTGTTCCCATATGGTTGCCTTTGGTTCGCTTTGGATGTGCGATGAATAGGCAGTCAGCGCTTGTTGCACCAGGAACTGCTGGTTTGTCCGCTTCTAGGACAACTTGCAGCTCAAAAGATATCGCTTATGACTTTGTTTTCAATTTTTAGGGTGTGTCTCATTACCAGTAAGCTAATTATATTGGGATCTACCCACCTTATGATATGATATAGCTTAGCTGACCACTTTGTCATCCTGATGATGATGATGATGATGATGATGATGATGATGATGATGATGATGATGATGATGATGATGATGATGATGATGATGTGCATGCCAACAGGTCCCGCTGTGATCTACCAAAGCCTCTATCTCAGACATGCACACCAACTGTTGGTTGCTTTCATTTTGTTCACACAAAATATTTGTTTTCTTTATGAATCATCGTACCCCAAACAAACGCAACATTAATCAACGTATATAGAGCTACATGCTTATTTTCAATATATGTACCTTCGTCCCCGAGGGTTAAGAAGCTTCGCACGGTGTTGGTCCCATAGCGTTTTGGCTTACAGGTTCATGCGGTGCGCCTCGTGCCATACCTGGGAAGGTTCACCGACCTGCCAGGTTTGCAGGACCTTGCGGCGCATCCGGGAGCTGATTGAAGGTCAGCTCCTGATTCGGCGCCAAGAGAGTCAGGTGCTCACCGTCCTCCGCGACTGCGCTGGTGCCCTTACGGATTTGGCCGAGGAAGCGGCCCCCATCTTGGCACAAGAGCTTCGAGAAAGCGGACCCGAGGTTGCGACCAAGGAGGCAGTTGACGGGGAGCCGCTGGCCCCTGGCGTGGACGAGAAGGACAAGGACGAGCCCAAGAAGGAGACAGTTGAGGTGAAGAAGGAGGACCAAGGTGAGCAACAGTTGAACAAGGAGCCACTCGTGACCGTCCCCATTGCGGCAGAGTCGAAGGAAGGAAAGAAGGATCAGCCTCAGGAGAAGCGCAAGAGGAGGCGGAAGCATAAGGCGGGCACAAGCTCGAAGAGAGAAGGCAAGAAGAGTCGCAGAGAGAAGAAGAAGAAAGAGAAGGAAGAGGAGCCCAAGGCAGAAGTTGGCCGCCAGGAGCCAACTCCCATTTTAGCCAAAGGTTCGAGCGCCAGGGGTCTCGACCCCACCCCCCAGGATCTCGAGAGAGATCCCTCGAGGTACGGCCTACGACCAGCTGTGTTGGGGAACTGTCGCCAAGCATTTCAACCCACCGTTGCCACCGCCGCCACCCGCTCCTCGATACCCTGCCGAACCCAGTTACCCCCCATCTCATCACCAGGGTAACTCGACAGGTCGGGAGCGAAGCAGTTGGAGGAGACCACGATCGAGGTCACCAAGAAGGACGGACGGTCAACCCCGTCGAAGGGGTTCGAAGGGAGTCAAGCATCGGGAGAGAGGCCGTTATTGGCCTCACCGGCGCTAGACTAAACAATGCCACCAAAGGCCAAGGCCAAGGCGAAAGGGAGAGCCATGCGGGCTGTCCCGAAAAGAAGAGTAGTTGCTCGACGACCAGCCCATGCCGATCCAGCAGACCCAGCTCCTGCGGAACGGGAGCTTTGGCACAGAGGAGATTTGGCCCAGTTGAGCAAGCTGGGTGTCGAAGAGGTGACAGCTGGGACTCGTGTGGTGTGTCCCGAAGCCTCATACTTCGGTGCAGCTTGCCAAGTCGCGGGGAGGATCCGAGGAGTCGACATCCAGGACTCAGGGATCCACTTCACCATGCAGCTGACCGGGACAACATCGGAGAGCTTGCTTCGCCACCACTCCGGGCACCCGGACATGGTCTTGCGGCTACATCGGTGCGAGGAGGCTTGCACTGGGGATCGCATGTCGGAGGACCTCATCCACGTGAAGAAGTTGCGGAAGGTGTTGAGAGAGGACGGAGAAGAAGGATGGGTGAGGAATTTGGAGAAAGTAGAGCCAGCCGACGACGAGCTGGCCGCCTTGAGAGCTCGAGGAGAAGGCTTGGATCCGATCGGGGCACCCGGCCCGGCAGAGAAAGACGAAAAAAGAGAAAAAGAAAAGAAGAAGGAAAGGAGTCCCAGCCGGGGCAAGAAGTCGAAGAAGAGCAAGAAGGAGAAGTCATCGAAGAAGAAAAGGAAGCATCGATCGGTGAGTCGGTCCAAGGGCTCCGTGAAGGCCAAAGCTTCAAAGGAGGAGAAGGCGAAGAAGGTGGCATCGACCTCAAGCTCCACCAGCCCATCGGTGCAGCTGAATGGAAGGCGTCCTCGGGGGGCTGTGACAAAGAGCCTGGAGGCCCTGTTCAATGGCACTGGACTCGATCCCAAGGAGAAGGTCCGCAGGCGAGTCATGCGGCTCGCAAAGAAGGCCGTGAAGAAGAAGTCGAAAGACAAATCGTCCTCGGACAGCATCAGCAGTTCGACCCAGGAGTCCCCCACTGGCCTCGAGGACATGGAGACAGCCTTGTTCGAGGGCGAGAACCGCATGCAGAGAGTTGCAGACCTTTGGCCTTGAGCGCCCAAGCGCTGGCCTCTATGAAAGGCAGCTTGTTGCAGGAGATTGGGGCCGAGAACTCCAAGGGCGAGCTGAAGCCAATTGCATTGATGTACCACCGCCAGCAGTTGGCGAGGAAGGCCAGTGGCCCGGTGCTTCGCGAGTTGTTGACACTGGCTCTCTCCATCGACCACCTGTTGAAGGGGCGGCCAGCCCGAGCCTGCGACACATTGCTTCAGAGAATGAAAGCAATAGAGTCGGTGCTCCTCGGGGCACATTGGAGTGTCGCTCAGCGCTTGGAGGTCACTCCGGCAGACTCCCTGGCTATGGCAGGGAGGGAGGAGATGGTCACAGCGCAGCGTGCGGCCTACGAGGAGTCGAAAGCCAAACAGCTGGCAGCGCTCCCGGATGGACGTCCAAAGGGCAAGAGCAGCAGCAAAGGCAAGGAGGAGTCCAGGCAGAAGGGCAAGGGCAAGTCGAGCGGCAAGGAGAAGGGGCGGCCGAAGGAGGACTCGGCCACGAAGTGAGCTCCTGTGGACAGGAGCTGGCAGTTGCAGTTGAGTTGAAAAGTATGAGGGAGAGCAGCTCATGCGGCCAGTGCTCAGTGGCTGAACGTGAGCGGGGTCTCCTAGTCGAGGAAGGACCTTTTGTGCCAGCGGCCGTGGTAAATCGGTCAGCTGATGAGGCCATCTTGTTGAAGGCCGCGGATTTGAATTTTCCTCCGAGCCCTCCGCTATTTGAAGCCGTCGAGGGCCAGGCACCGCCAGTGATGGCAAGTCCGCTATCAGGCGAAAAAGACGTTTTTTGCATGGGAGTTCAGGGGCAGGAGATTTCGATGTTGGGTTCGATCGTCCTTCAACAACTTCTGGAGGTACTACCACTTCGCAGCAAGCTCACGGGTGCGGAATCCCCTTCCGATATTTTTCCACTACCCACCTCCAGGTTTCGTCTTGAAGGCCTTTGGCCCAACAAGAGCCCAAGGGTTTTGGATTGGATGGTTTGCATGGTGATTTCTTTGAACTGCTACTGGGGCACATGTTTTGGACATGACGGTGAGGTCACTGACACCCAGGAGATTGTC
The DNA here is from genome assembly GCA_964035705.1 of Porites rus. NCBI lineage: Eukaryota > Metazoa > Cnidaria > Anthozoa > Scleractinia > Poritidae > Porites > Porites rus. The sequence continues at coordinate 8,387 of CAXIVM010001875.1, read as the reverse complement.
TTGAATCGTTTGGTCGTGGAGGTCGGGGCTTCGGACGGTTGGTATTAATTGGACATCTTTCTTCAAGATTAGAGCCATCGACTATAAAGGAGATGAGGTCAAGGTTGCCAAGTGGATTACTTGGGAGAACATCGCCCCTGCTTTGCCAAAGGAAATTGGAGCAGTACCGTTGGAAGAGGTTTGCTCCTTAGGCTGCCGGGAGTACGTGCTGTCGTTTGACTCGTACATCAAGCCTAAGCATCTTTGGGGAAGCATCAAGAGTCCTAGGGTTATGATTGAAGACCAATACTGGGGGGCAATGTGCACTGGACTGGTATCTTCTGGCATTTGTTGTTACCTCGAGAGCGAGCGGGTTTTCCAAACCGGGAGTGGTCCACTCCTGAACGGCCTTTTTGGCGTATCAAAGGACGACTGGACGGAGGACAACATTGAGATTTGCCGCCTGATTATGAATCTAGTGCCTCTCAATAACATCAGTGAATCGTTGGTGGGAGACGTTGACACTCTACCCTCATGGGGGATGATGAACCCACTGTTTCTTCAACCTGGTGAAAACCTTTTGGTGTCTTCTGAGGATGTGAAGTGTTCCTTTTACACTATGAAGGTGCCAAATGAGTGGGTGAAGTTCCTCGCCTTCAACAAAGTTGTACCCCAAGAAGTCCTTCCAAGTCACCTCATTGGACACACTGTCTATTTGGCGTCGAGGGTCCTGCCCATGGGGTTTTTGAACTCCGTCAGCCTCGCCCAGAACGTGCACCGGAACTTGGTGAGTTGGTCTGGGGGTGAAGATGGGCAGGTCAATCGGGGAAGCGAAGAGCTTCGAAAAGACCGGTCGTTCACGGTTGCCAATCCGTGCTGGAGAGTCTACCTCGATAACTATGATCTGCTTGAAAAGGTCTCTGCATCGGGTATGGTTGAGCTCGAGGGTACGGTGCCTCCCGCGGTGTTGGCACTAAGAGCGGAATATGAGAAGTGGGATGCGCCCAGAAATGCTAAGAAGGGTGTTGCGAGGTCGTCGAGGTGTGAACTTCAGGGGGCAACCATTGATGGGATGCTGGGGCTGGCTTTTCCAAAAGAGAGCAAGCTAGAGAAGTACTTCAGTATGGCGTTGGATCTGACCCGCCAAACCAGGGTGTCACAGCGTCAGATGCAGGTGGTCTGCGGGGGGCTCGTCTACTTCTCCATGTTCAGAAGACAGCTTCTGGGTACCCTGAACAGCGTGTGGCGCTTCATTGAGTCCTTCAATGATGAGACCCCCGTTATCAGCCAGTCCCAACTGAGTGTAAGCTGGAGATACTGCGATTCCTTGGAATGCTGCCACTGGTGCGGATGGATTTTCGGGGTGACGTACACCCTATGGTCACTTGCAGTGATGCCTCAACGACTGGTGGAGGAGTATGCTGCTCAAAGGGGCTGAGTGACGTGGGAGTCCTAGCGGAGAAAGGTCGCCTTAGAGGTCAGGTCCCATCCCCCCTCGACGATCAGCAGATCTTGGTCATCGGGCTGTTCGATGGAATCGGGGCACTACGTGTTGCAGTGGATCTTCAAGGGGTCCACGTTGGCGGTTACATCTCAGTTGAATCAAACAAGCATGCCAACCGCGTGGTTGAGGCGCACTACCCAGGCGTGTTGTGCGTGGACGATGTGGCACAAGTTGATGAGGAGATGGTTCATGGCTGGAGCTTGAGGTTTTCGCAATGCACGCTGGTGATCATTGGCGGAGGACCCCCTTGTCAGGGAGTCTCCGGGCTCAACTCCGACAGACGGGGGGCTTTGAAGGACGCTCGGTCATGTCTGTTCGTCCATGTCAGTCGCATTCGAGAGCTGGTGAAGCGCTATTTCAAGTGGGCGCCCACCCATGCTCTCATGGAGTCCGTCGCCTCCATGGACCGCCAGGATAGGATAATCATGTCTGAGGACTTCGGGGGGCCGCCCGTCAGCATTGATGCTGGCAAGATGACTTGGTGCCATCGTCCCAGGCTGTACTGGACTACCTGGGAGTTGGCAGCAGGCCGTGGAGCCGCTGTGTCCCGGGGAGCTGAACTCGAGATTTGGGAATTGACGGCTGAGCAGGACGTCCGAGAGGTTTTAGAGCCAGGATGGGTCAAAGTGGATTGCCAGAGGGCTTTCCCCACCTTCACCACAGCCAGGCCGTCCGAGAGGCCGGGGCGCAGACCTGCAGGGCTACATGAATGTCAGCCGTACGAGCTTGCACGTTGGCAGGAAGACCTTCACCGCTTCCCGCCATACCAATACATTGACAAGCACGGCGTGATCAACCGGAAGAACATTGTGCGCGTGCCCTCCGTGGCGGAACGAGAGGTGATCCTAGGGTTTCCCCTTCATTACACGGCACCGTGCTCAGGTAAACATGACCGTAAGGGCTCAAAGTACAGTGACACACGACTCACGCTTCTGGGAAACAGTTGGAGTGTGCCAGTAATTGCGTGGCTTCTCAATCAGCTACTGTGGCCATTGGGTTTCTGTCGGAAGCTTGATCCTCAAGACATTGTGGATCGTTGCAAGCCGGGGGCATCGGAGTCGTTGCAAGGACGGCTGATCCGCCTGCCCCTGTCGCGTACCAAGCCCGGCACGGGTGATCCCTACAGTCTGGCCTGCAAACTGTGCAATCTGGTTTCCCTCAAGGGAGAAGACATTATGTTGACGACGCCCAGCACCCAGCTGGTCAAGTTCCACCGGTTGAGAGCCTCAGTACCGGCTCGCCTCTGGCGATGGCAAGTCGTGTCGGGATGGCGTTGGACCCGAGGACGAGAACACATCAACTGTCTGGAGCTGCGTGCCATCTTGAATTCCTTGCGATGGCGTCTGGAAAAGCAAAAGCACTTTGGTTACCGCATGTTGCACCTAACGGACTCATTGGTTTGTCTCCATGCCCTCACTCGTGGACGCACGAGCTCCAAGAAACTTCGGAGCACGATGTCCCGAATCAACGCTCTGCTCCTGGCATCCTCCTCACAGATGGTTTGGGGTTACGTGTCGACTGACACCAACCCTGCCGACAAGCCCAGTCGGTGGGGGGGGCGTGTCAAGACCAAGTTTAGGAATGCCTAAACGTATTCTTGAGGGAGGATCGGAAGCAGAGCGGGCAAAACAGAGACGGCAGTTGGGCAGCCTTAAGTCTTTAACGGTGCAACCAGGCACTCGAAAGCGGTACAATGCGGCAGTTGATCAGTTTTTGGTTTTCTTACGAGATGAAGGATTGGCTCTCCCCACTTCCCGTGACAAGATGGACCCACTTGTTTGCGACTACCTGGAGCATCTCTGGTTTCAGGGAAAAGGACGCGTACTTGCATGTGATACGCTCGCCGGACTGCAAGACTTGCAGCCGGGCCTTCGACATCGTCTTCCGGCAGCCTGGCGGCTCCTGAAAGCATGGCACCAAAACGAGATCCCAAGTCGTGCTCCGCCCTTAGCAGAACATATCCTCCACGCGATGGTCGGATGGGCAATTTTTAAAGGATGGATCTCTTTCGCCATGTCACTCCTCATTGGTTTCTATGCCATGTTGAGGACGGGTGAAATCCTCGGACTCCTGTCCTCCCACATTGAATGTGGACCCCATGCTTTGCAAGCCCTCGTGAGCTTGGGTCTCACTAAGGGTGGTAAACGCCATGGAGCGTCTGAGAGTGTCGTGCTGGGATACGAGCCTGTCGTGAAGCTGTTGCGCCTTTGGAAGAAGCGTGCTTCCCCGAGCACACCTTTGACCCCTTCTCCAGCCAAGTGGAGACACCTGTTCAACCAATGCCTAGAGGGGCTGGGCATTTCTGAGATGGGCTTTAGACCCTACTCCCTGAGAAGGGGAGGAGCAACTTTCTTTTTTCAGAAGCACCAAAGCCTAGATAAAATCCTGTGCAGGGTAGGTGGCACACCCAAAAAAGTGCCAGAATATACCTGAATGAAGGTTTAGCTTAGCAGTCCTTGCACAGATGCGACTGCCATCTTCCGATCCAAAATTAAAACCCTGGCTGACCGTGTACAAGAATTTCTTAGCTGCTCCTGTAATATCCACGCTTGAGCCTCCTTGCGGAAGGGCAGGGGCCGTGGAAAGAATTCACGAAATGTTCAAAAAAGCCTATGAAGAAGCGAGGCAAAGGAAAAGAAGCCTTCTTTTAACCTCTGGTGGTTCCCCCCTCACTCCTTTTTCTTTTCGCTGTTCGCCCCCTGTTAGGAGGTGTGGCTCGCAGTGGGGGAACAGCAGGATGACTCCCTGTCACCGTGGGTGTGGCCAGGTGATTTGGAGTCAGTCCTCCAGGGTGGGGATACCCTGTTTAAAGGTGTGAGGGGTTTCTTGCGTGTTTGTACTTTTAAGTTTGAGAAACCTGCTGCGAAGTGGACCAAAATAGTGCTCACAGCTTCTTTATATATATATTATGTAATTATATGTGTATTGTATATTATATATATAATACTTATTTCCCCCAAAAGTTTACTGTTGGGTTCTCTTTTAGGAACAACATACACTGGCCACACTCTCTCACCGCACCCCTAAACCCGGTGTCCGAGTGTTGTCCTCCTGTTATCCTCCTCTTATCCTCGTGGCGTCCTCCTGCTGTCCTCTGGCCACGCTTGCGAACCCTGTGTCCTTCTGAAAACGACACTGCCCTTCTTGCCGCCCCTGAGCCCTGTGTCTGTAGTAACAAGAAGCTACTAGTAGCCACCTTGTTACTAGTAGCTTCTTGTTACTAGCAGTAATGCACTTGTTACTAGTAGGGATGCACGGGTTTTGTTTCCTGTTGTCCTCTTCTTGGCCGCGCTGACCCGTGCCGTGCTTTTTTTGGTCCGCCTGGTGAGCTTGTCTCGCCTTCTCCGGGCTTGGATGTCCTGCTTGTTTGCGTTGTCGGCGCTTTTATCACCGCCTGGTCCGGGCCTTGTCCCGCTGTCCCTTTCCCACCGCCTTGTCTGGGTATGTTTTCGTGTGGCTATGAATGCAGCAGTGATACACCGTTTCGAGTTTGATATCATCTTCGGATTTTCTCATGACATCATATATCCCCTTGTTTTTGCACATGTGACCCGGGCATCAGAAACTACATGTTTTGCTTACATGCCGTTCCCAAGCAGCTGGAGGCTGTAAACATATATGCCGACGTTACTGGAATTCAAAGAGTTCTCCGCAAATTCTCGTCAACTTGTCAACTTCCTCAGTCTTTGCAAAGCTTACTTCCGGCTCTATTTCACAAACTTGTGCTTTAATTTTAAGTCAGCCCCATGTTTCCTTTGGAGGGTTTTCGTCAACCGAACAGGCTGGCGAAGGCTTGTGTTGGCTTACCATCATGGAAAACTGATGGTTTCTCACTGATCCAATCGAAATCTTTGTGAGATTCTGCTGTGGCCCCCCGAAGCAGGTATCTCTGAAACCTTCTGACACCTGACCCAACACCTTCCCCAGTCAGTGCCAGGAATCGGCACCAAAACAGGTGGGGAGCTTAGAGGCATGTTTTCCTAGGCAATTTGCTGAAATTTGTGAGTGTGTGTGTGTGTGTTTGGGCAAGCAGTTCTGTAAGACTCTGAGACGGCAATTTTTGACATTGTGATAAGAGGAATTATGTAAGTTTCTCCATTTGAAGCAGCGCCAAATGTTGATGTTTGAAGCCATGATTTTTGGAAGGACTTAACAGGTTTTGCTCTTCACAAGTCCCAGAGTATATTTTAAATATGTTTTTCCTTTAAAGAGTTGAAGGGACTGCCTTTGTGCCGACTGCTTGCCAGGTTGATGGTCTAGAGGTGCGGGTTGATGCAGCGCGTTTGCTTGTGCAGTGTGCGTGTGCCAAAGAAACCACGCAGTTAAGTCATGGGCCGTCTAGTGATTCCAGTGGGTGCTCCGTTTGGGCTCCTTGCAAAGCCTGTATGGATAAGACACATGTACAAGCACCCTCCAACACGTCACCAATTGAGACCTCTTAGGGTCTTAGGGCCTAACAACCCCTTCAAAAGCGACCTGTTGGAGGGTGCAGGTACCTATGTCTGGCATATTGTGCGAGTGACACATTGCCGGTCAGAGACATGGCGCATACGTTGCAATCGCGTTCAAATGGGTCATGATTCTTTGGAACATGCCCAGGTTCCATGCTTTACTTGGACCATGTCACAGAACATAAGACACCAATCCTAGTCCTAGTCTTCTTAATTTGTGCCTGACACGAGACACTTGTCTCCCACTCCATTTGTTTTTGCAGGCCGCCTCTACTCCGACCACGCCCACAACCATCACGCCACCGGCTCCTGTAACCGATGCGGTGGATGCAGAGACGACCACCGAGACCGCGGGTCTCAACGCGGCCGAGCCCGCCGAGACCGGCGAGAGCGCCGAGACCGAAGCGCCGCGGGAGGTCCGCGCAAAGGCCATCGAGGAAGCGATGAAGATGGCGCGCTTGTTGCGGAAGTTCTCAGAAGAGCATTGGGAGCCTGAGGTGCATGAGGTAGTGGCTGGGTTTGAAAGGGATCAAGGGTTTGGAAGAAGCACTGGGGGCTTCAAAAGATGGCGCAATGATCAAAGAGAAATCGGCAGATTGTGAGAAGGAGCCAAAGCTTTGTGCTGCAAGAGCAACTTTCCTCCCAAATATGTGCAACAATGTGCAACATTGTCGAACCCTCTACTCAGTCGTTGCTGTGTCTGCAACCAATCCACAAAGTGTTTCTGAAGAGTACGTAACCTTGGCGGAGGATCAACGATGCCAGTATGTGTAGGTTGAGAGATGGTCCAGCAGCCTCCCCCAAAGTGGCTGTCCGTCATCCGAGGTGGTGGAAACCAACATTCGAAGTGAGGATGTTGCTGGGCAGAATCGGCTGGTGCCGTTTCGCAGGTGTACGTTTTTTCTTTTTGCTTTCTTTTAGTGCCCAAGAATGTGCTGTGACCTGAGAGTCAGCTAAGTCCACAATTTTGAAAAAGACATGGTTGACTTTTTGCTTGGAGGTGCCCCTAGCCAAGAGTGCGCTCCATCATTTTTTCCTATGGTAATGGTGACATCAACTACTAGCATCACTAGCAATCTCCTTATGTTTCTGGCTTCCAACTGTCCTGAGCCTGCTTAAACTTGCAATGTAGGGCTGTGGCATGAACCTCTTCAATGTAGGGCTGTTGTATGAACCTCTTCAGTTTTTTAAAAATGTATCCTTTGTATTGGATGTAGTTGTTTTTGTTTTTTGCCAGCTATATACTTGCCTTGGACCTTTGACTCGCTTGGCTCACAGCAGTAGCCACATTTCGCAGGATGTGTTGGGTTTCTTTTCAGATCACTTGGAGTCACCACTTGGAATTGGCATATACGGTATCCATCCAGAAGGTCGTGGGGTCTATAGTTATAGTTGTTAGTTGAGTCCAAAGTAAGGTAGATGCAACTGATACTTGCGGTTGGAAAGAACCTGGAATCTAGGTCAGTGTAGATCCTGTTTCAGCGCTACTGAACTCAGGTAGAGCGTTTGAAGGGCCTCCGAGAGAGTTTGGTGGCACGAAGAAGGGCCAGTGAGATTCAAGGCCAGCAAGGGCGCGTGGACGGGGAGCAATGGATGATGCATGATGATGCATTTTCTTCGAGATAAAACAGTCCAAATGGCAATCCACTGCCACAGGATGCTCTCTATCAACAATTGGTTGATGCATGTTGATGCTCAAACTGAACAACTGGTTTCAACTGGTTTGCGGTTTGCCCAGAGCCACCTGAATGACCTGGGCCATAGCCCATGTGTCAATGGGCGAGAGAACCACCATTCATGGGGCAGAGATCCAATCCACGTCGTGTTTGGAAACTTTGGGACTGGACACATTGTTTTCTGTTGATACTGGTATGCTTTGCAAAGGACTGGAAACTCTCCAATTCCCCTTGGTAGGAGCGATTACTGTAAATACAAGGGAAGAAACAAGTCGGGCCAACTTATTTTGTGCATAAATTCTTGAGACAGACCGACATGCAGTACACTACGTAGTACCTTGCAGTCGGAGCGTTTGCTTCTGATCCTTCATGCCACTGGGTGCATCGCTGTGGGATACTCAGTTCCTGTGACAAGGCCAGAAGCAAAGCGTTAACAATGTGACGAAAAGAGCATGCAAATGTACATCATGTACCGTTTCAAATCATTTTTCCATATCTCTTGTAGCCAGACTTCCGGACCTCACCCCAGGATCCAAAGTCATAGCCTTTGCGTTCATGGATCCTCCACCTGCAATGCTTCTCCGCTGGAACTGTTCTAGGCCAGTTGCCTGCTAGAGAAGCTGAGTTGGAAGTCAACAGGCCCGTCTTCCCTTTTGAGCTGATGCGATTGCTATTGGTCGGTCGCGGGAGTGGTCTTTTGGGGTCTGCCCATATGAGAGCTCTGGTGATCTCTGGAGGATTCAGATGATTAGCTAAAGGACTCTGACTCTAAAGGAC
>CAXIVM010001874.1:0-18923 GCA_964035705.1 Porites rus | reverse complement strand
GTGACGACACAAGTGAGCCCCACTTGGAGCTTGACTTGTGAGACGTGCCTTGTGACTGTGAGAAATAGAAGAACCGAAGAAAAACCGGAACGTCTAAAAAGAAAAAGGAAGTGTCTAAAGAATAAATACAAAATAAAGGTTTCAGAAAGACATGTCTGAAGAAATAATGGAAAGTAAAACAGAAAGGTAAAAAGAAAGAACAATGAGAAATGTAGAAAGAAGGAAAAAAGAAAGAAAGACGAAAACGTTGCTAAACAAAGAAATCTAAGAATGAAGTAAGGTTGAAAAAAGAATACACAGACCAAAATGAATGTCGAACGAAACAAATTAAGACAAGAAGAATGGTCCAAAGAAAGGTCTACACAAAGACATAGAGACAGCGCCCCTTGGAGCTCCAGGTGAGACGTGTCTTGTGACTGTGAGAAATAGATCCAAATAGACTTCGACCACCCGGAACGGTTGTGCCAACCTAGTAGCTTCTTGGTCCTAGTAGTAAGAATGCTCCTAGTAGCGATGCCAGGAGCCCCTAGTAGCGTCCTTGCTCCTAGTAGTAAGGCCAGGAGCCCCTAGTAGCTTCTTGCTCCTAGTAGTAAGAATGCTCCTAGTAGCGATGCCAGGAGCCCCTAGTAGCGTCCTTGCTCCTAGTAGTAAGGCCAGGAGCCCCTAGTAGCTTCTTGCTCCTAGTAGTAAGAATGCTCCTAGTAGCGATGCCAGGAGCCCCTAGTAGCATCCTTGCTCCTAGTAGTAAGGCCAGGAGCCCCTAGTAGCTTCTTGCTCCTAGTAGTAAGAATGCTCCTAGTAGCGATGCCAGGAGCCCCTAGTAGCGTCCTTGCTCCTAGTAGTAAGGCCAGGAGCCCCTAGTAGCTTCTTGCTCGTAGTAGTAAGAATGCTCCTAGTAGCGATGTTAGGAGCCCCTAGTAGCTTCTTGCTTCTAGTAGTAAGAATATGCTCCTAGTAGCGATGCCAGGAGCCCCTAGTAGCATCCTTGCTCCTACTATTAAGGCCAGGAGCCCCTAGTAGCTTCTTGGTCCTAGTAGTAAGAATGCTCCTAGTAGCGATGCCAGGAGCCCCTAGTAGCGTCCTTGCTCCTAGTAGTAAGGCCAGGAGCCCCTAGTAGTAAGAATGCTCCTAGTAGCGACGCCAGGAGCCCCTAGTAGCTTCTTGCTCCTAGTAGTAAGAATGCTCCTAGTAGCGATGCCAGGAGCCCCTAGTAGCTTCTTGCTTCTAGTAGTAAGAATATGCTCCTAGTAGCGATGCCAGGAGCCCCTAGTAGCATCCTTGCTCCTACTATTAAGGCCAGGAGCCCCTAGTAGCTTCTTGCTCCTAGTAGTAAGAATGCTCCTAGTAGCGATGCCAGGAGCCCCTAGTAGCGTCCTTGCTCCTAGTAGTTAGGCCAGGAGCCCCTAGTAGCTTCTTGCTCCGCCGCTATGTGCTGATGATGGTCAATGACAAGTTGATGGAGTCTGATGATGAGGATTTCTACCACATCCTGGACTGGAAGAGCTTCAAGACTCCTCTTCTCTTGGAGTGGAGGCACAAGCCGGTAGGCAGGCGAGCGACGCCACGGACTTCGTTTGCAGGTACTGGCACCATCTCCTTGAGCCCGACCTGCCCCTCAAGAACTTGAAGTCCAATCGTCCCTTCGCCCTGTCATGGTGACGGACGCCAAGGCATTGTATGATGCCTACCATCGAGAAGCCACAAGTTCCTCGGTTGTTGACAAACGAGTCAGCCTGGAAATCAGGGTCGTGAAGGAGAGGCTTCAAGAACTTGGCGGGCTTCTCAAGTGGATGAGCTCTGACCGTCAGGTCGCCGACGGCCTCACCAAAGAGGCCGCCAGAGGTCTCTTCGTCACGAGGTTGAGGCACCACCGCATCAAACTCACCTGGGACCCGAGCTACACCGCCGTGAAGAAGAAGACAAAGAATGAAAAGCTGTCAGCTTTGGCGGAAACCACTGCCAAGGATGCTGGGCCCAATGAATTTGTTGCTGAAGGTCCACGGCATGAGCATGATGTTGATGAGTTCCCCCTGGTCAATGAGAAGGTTGATGAGTATGTCCATGGTGGCCCCGAAGAGAATGCCCTGTTTGTTGCGAACCACCTCCCTCTTGTGTATGTGTACGCCACTAGCCATGTCGCACACCGCAGCTCCAATGTCAACAAGAGTCGCATGAAGAATGTCCTGTTTTGGTTCATGTTGTTCATGATGGTGAACTCATGCCGAGCAAGCTCAGACATGTGTTGGAGCAATGGCGCCAACCACATGGAGCACACGGAGGACCTTGGTTTGCTGTTCATGGGGATTGCGCTGATCCTCATGGTGGGACATCTATGTCTGTGGCGTTGCTGCAGGCGCCGGGCGACATTAGCCCATGTGGGGGTGCAGAAAGATGAGGCCTTGGTTCACCACCGACTACGTGAGCTTCTGGCCCGTGAGAAAGAAGAAATCCGAAACCACCTGCGAGCCTGTCTGGAGGCACGCCATGGTATGAGCCTAGCCCAAGCTGAGAACAACCACCTGATTGAGGAAAATGAGGGCTACAAAGCTTTGGCCAAAGATGGTGCAGTTTTCATGCGCCGCCTCTTGGACATGTTAGACGACCACTGGCAAACCTGTCCCCATGCCATCGACGTCATGGTTTCCAAGCAGGGCCAATGCTGGCGTCGAGAGGACTGCCACCTGGTAGAACAAATGGTTCCAAGGAACCGCGTGCTCGTGAGAGGGTGTAGTTACTGCGCCAACCGACACTCGCCTGTGGACAAGGCAAGTGTTGTGGTTGGAAGCACTTTTCTCCAGCTCGGAACAACCACCCGAGCAGAAGTGAGTGCCTGGCTCGCTGATGTGGCGGGCATTTGAGGCACGCTTTCTTTTTGTTTGAAAAGAACTACCGCCTGTGTCAAATACACGCTGTGCATTTAGGCGGAAGCAGTTACGAAGGACTTTGACAGACCAACCCCTTCCGTAGAGGGAGGGCTTCGAAACGCCAAAAGCTTGGCATGAGGCCGCGACGATGTCCGTCGTCCCCAATTCGCTTGCGACACGTTCTTTGCGTCCTGTTCTCGTGGGCCTCGTCTACCACGGGAATCTTCGCACCTGCCAACATGCAATTCAGGACCATGAAGGCAAGATAGTTGGGAAGTAAGGTCTGGCTGCCTGGAGCCAGAGTCGTGTTCCATATCCCAAACTACCTGCATAGCATTCTCCATCACAGAAGGGCAAAGAAGCTCCTTGGTAGCCATCGTAGCTGGTTTGTCAGGAGTCTCCATCGCAGAGCCTGGTGAGGTGACCAAAGAACTGGAGCTTGCACTTCGCTTGGCTCCCTAAATCGGTTCTTCTGCCTCTCTTCGCCCACACGGTTCCAGTATGTATCCTTAGGACCAACAAGAAAACAACAGTTTCCCTGTGGACTATTGATGGGACAAGTTAGTTGCAGCATAAAAAACTGCACAAGCCAGAACCTCAGAAGCCTGCAAAACAATGCATTTATCTACAGTCTAGGAACGGTGAGCTCTTGCACATCGGAGTCACGCTGTCGTTCTGCACGCTCAGCCAGTCCTTATACAAACTATAAGCACCAAGGGCAGCAGACATTTGTATTTATCCATACTCTCGAGGAATATAGACACACAGACACACACATACAATGATTTTCAATGTCTTGAGATGTCTTGTTCTTGCAACTGCAACTCAACTCACGCTTTGCCACCAAAGTTCGGATGTGATGGTTCAACAGTTTTTTGGTACCATGCGCATCCTTGCCAATCCTGCCTTTCGATACAGGAGCCTGAGCAAACAAGGGCACACCAATTTGCTCATGTAACGAGAACTATATACACCTTCACAAGTTGGCCATTGGCCATCGCAAAGTCTGAACAAAAAACACATCAAAGACAACTCACTTGCATTTGTTCAAGAAACACCCCAGGTCTTGCTGACATGTTCAAAGAATGGTTCCAAGAAAGGAATCGTGCCAAGCCTTCCCTCCAGCTCAGAGCGGCCAACGAAAGGCTTCAGAGCGGATAGGTTCAACTTGAGCGCTGGAGAAGTAGGATGTTTCTTTTTACCTTTCGCATCCGAAGGCCAACGCAAGAAACTTCCCTGAGCTTTCGTTCGCGTCTCGAGCTCCGAGTCAGACAGGTTCTCCTCAGGGAAACATATGTATATATATATATAATTATCATAGATAGACATATAGTGTTGCGTTCTGTTTGACAAAAGAAATCACAGAAAAAAAACAAAACCTGTCACTGTGTATCGTCCTGCAAAATGGCCTGCGCAAACTCTTTCTCGCGTTCTTTCGTCAAAACCTTCATGAATTTTGGTTCCTGTGGTTCCCCCATTGCTGTACCCAAGACCGCCCAATCTTTCACTCGGGCATGAGCTGCGCGCAAACACACAAATACATACAACGCCAAGTTTTAGAGCCAAGAAAATGGAATTGATTTCATCACTTGGAAGGAAACTCTGCTGAGAAGCGGGCCTTCGAAGACTATCCATTCTGCGGAAGCTCCATCCCATTCAAGGCATGCATGAGCTCTGAACTGAATGATCTCAAATCAATTCTGTCAGAATCTCTTCTTATATGGGTACTCGGGGGATACTTGTTTTACAGTTATCTTGAGATCCTTTGGCTTGCATCACATACATATAAATAAATACTTGTATCTCACTTCATTCAACTGCAGCACACGTGACCATAAGAAAGGCCTTGCCCCTGCAAGGCCTATATATATTGAACAGAAAAATGCACCAGTGAGGCCGTTTGTATTCTTTTTTAGTTCCTTGACGTGAATGCAACTCTGACAGTTGATGGAACATCATGGAACATTTAGCTCCTTTACACGCCAAGCAGGCCACAGCAAACCAAAGTCCAACATGCGTATATATAGGTTTGACTCAAAACATAGGCAAGCCTCCAAATTGCACCAAACATAGATAGAATATAGGTGGAGTGGAGGCTCCCCTTTTTGAGTCAAACCTTTGACATCACATCTGCATGGTGTCGGCAAAAACGCAAACAGCGTGTATGCAGAAAACACAATGCAAATAGAAATGGTGTTTGCCCAACACATGCATATATACACGCATGCAGGTCTCAATATGAAAGCTGTTCACTGGACGTCCGACATTCCATATGCATCTCTTTTGCAAAATTAAAGCCGCCAACCCAGAACCCCCAAAAAATGGTTTTATGCAAAAGTGGTTCCAAACCGGATTTGACAAAGGGGAATCGGTTCCAAACCGGATTGGAGCCGGATTGGACCGGAAAACCACTATTCGCAACGGAAAACCGATTATTCGCACCGGATTGGAACGGATTATGCGGGTACATGTCGGTATATGTCGGTATATACACAGAGCGCCGAAGCGGAACCTGATTTTTCAATGATTTCCAAAGAGTTGGTTTTCCGGTTTCTTGGAACCATTTTTTTTGGTGACACTGATTCTTTTTGGCCCGGCCAGAAAATATTGGTTCTTGGAACCAAGAAAAAGCAGCGGCCACAAAAAGGAACACCTTTCGCACGTCCAGGTAGAGGTGCTTGAAGATGGACGATACCAAGGTCGCGCAGCACCGGCGGCTGGACCGGCTTGCACCGTTCCGCCTCCGCCTGGCGGCGGACGAAGCTGAGGGCCTGAAAGAGCTCCTGCGCGAGTGGCGCCGCGTGGTGTGAAAAAGAAGATGGGTGTTTTGTGAAACTTGTGAAGCTCAGGTGCAATATATTATGCAATTCATAATCACCATAGAGTCACTAGGGGCCAGGATGCCAAAAGCAAATTTTTTGTTGACCAAGAGGTGCAACAATGTTCGATGTCGTCCCAAACGTCTATATAGTTTTTAGATTATCAAGGGAGGAGCCCCTAGTAGCGTCCTTGCTCCTAGTAGTTAGGCCAGGAGCCCCTAGTAGCTTCTTGCTCCTAGTAGTAAGAATGCTCCTAGTAGCGATGCCAGGGGCCCCTAGTAGCGTCCTTGCTCCTAGTAGTTAGGCCAGGAGCCCCTAGTAGCTTCTTGCTCCCAGTAGTAAGAATGCACCTAGTAGCGATGTTAGGAGCCCCTAGTAGCTTCTTGCTACTAGTAGTAAAAAAATTCTCCTACTAGCGATGCCAGGAGCCCCAAGTAGCCTCCTTGCTCCTAGTAGTAAGGCCTAGTAGCTTCTTGCTACTACTAGTAAAAATGCTCCTAGTAGCGATGCCAGGAGCCCCTAGTAGCGTCCTTGCTCCTAGTAGTAAGGCCAGGAGCCCCTAGTAGCTTCTTGCTCCCAGTAGTAAGAATGCTCCTAGTAGCGATGTTAGGAGCCCCTAGTAGCTTCTTGCTCCTAGTAGTAAGGCCAGGAGCCCCTACTAGCTACTAGTAGTAAGAATGCTCCTAGTAGCTTTGCCAGGAGCCGCTAGTAGCGTCCTTGCTCCTAGTAGCAAGAATGCTCCTAGTAGCGATGCCAGGCGCGTGCTTGCTCCTAGTAGTAAGGCCAAGAACCCCTAGTAGCTTCTGGCTACTAGTAGTAAGAATGCTCCTAGCAGCGATGCCAGGAGCCCCTAGTAGCGTCCTTGCTCGTAGTAGTAAGGCCAGGAGCCCCTAGTAGCTTCTTGCTACTAGTAGTAAGAATGCTCCTAGCAGCGATGCCAGGAGCCCCTAGTAGCGTCCTTGCTCCTAGTAGTACGGCCAGGAGCCCCTAGTAGCTTCTTGCTACTAGTAGTAAGAATGCTCCTAGTAGCGATGCCAGGAGCCCCTAGTAGCGTCCTTCCTACCAGTAATAAGAATTCTCCTACTAGCAATGCCAGGAGCCCCTAGTAGCGTCCTTGCTCCTAGTAGTAAGGCCAGGAGCCCCTAGTAGTTTCTTGCTACTAGTAGTAATGGCCTCCACTACTAGCGATGGCCTCCAACCTAGTAGCTTCTTCACGTCTCCATGTTGCCATTTCAAGATCCGAGGTGGGAGCACAGACAGACCTTGGGAAAAGCCTTTGATCGTCTCCACCGCTAGATACCAAGTGTCCGTCTTGAAAGTTGCAAGTGACAGGCTTTCGTCTTTGCAAATGAAATCACCAAATCAGTTGCACATATTCCGCTTCGATGCAAAGAAAACGCACAGGTTGGTGCGGCCGAGAAAAGACCGCCAGAGCAGCTGAGCTCCGGGCTCCATGCACGGCTTTGAGCAGGAGACTGATGCACAACAGATGAAGACGTACACCAAGACGTATGCCATGTTTATGCCATGTTGATGCTATGCAATACCAATTATACAGAATGCTATGCCTCTTATGGCTTCGAATAGGAGCTGGCTTTGCTACCGCAGTCCAGTTTGTTTTGGGGCTGAAGGCTCGCAAGGAAAAGGTAAATTCGTCCATGCCGTGTACATCGGCTCTCACCCAGTTAGTATCAAAGCTTCCACGTTTGTCTCTGACAGATCAACAGCCTTTCGGTCCCTTCCAATATCCCACTGGTTTTCTCCAGTGGTGGCACATCATGGCGATGGTCTTCCTTTCGGAAACGTCCATCTCGCTGAAGGATTCGCCACAAGTGGTTTTGATCTTGAAGAATCACATGTGGCCATGACGTTTGGCGTCCAGTTCGGCCACCAGCTCGAACCAACTCTCGTTATCGTTGGCAAGCAAAATCCAGGCGTTCATCTTGGGGTTGGGAAAGGCATTGAAGACTGCCAACACTTGGTCGAGGTCAAGAGATCGATCGTCAATCAATGCCCACCTTGTGGTCCAAAGCCCCGAAGGATCTTGCCGCGAACAGGGCGACTAGATTGGACTGAAGCTGGAGAGAAAGAGCCGCCGAAGAGCTGAGAGTGCGTGTATGTGTGTGTGGGCTGGAGAAGGACATCGTTTTACATAAGAACTGCACAAGAGCGCACCATGTTTTTCAAAGGGTTGACTGCCGGCTGGTTTGCACAAGCTCAATCTTGGAGTCGAAGCCAAAGAAACAAGCAGCACGTTTTCAGTGCAGAACTTCGGATCATTGAATTTTGCAGCCTATGCTGGCATGGGCTGGAGATGCACTTCAAAGGCAGATGCTTGGACTCGAAAGGCCTGATTTTTGGTGTCCTTCGGTAGCAATTGGAGGCCATCGCTCTTAGGTTGGAGGCCATCCTGAAAGGAGTTCAAGACATTGGTCGCAGATCGCGGTGCATTGGGCTAGGATGGGCACTAGCAGCGCTGGGGAAGCACCCAGCATAGGGGCCCATTTGTTTGCCATAAGGGGCCTCCAAACTAAGAGCGATGGCCTCCATATCGAACAATTAGGGAGCACCCCAAAGTGCTCACTGAAAAATCGATGCGTGTATGTTGGTTGATCCACAAGGAGTCACAGCCAGAGTTGAACAAAGGATGCAAGGGTGACATTGCACCTTGAGAAGAACACTTTGGTGCTTTAAAGTTTATTTGTAGCTTGGAAGCCATCGCTAGTAGGCTAAAGCCCATTCCTATTAGGTTCTTTTTGCTAGTAGGTTCATCACTTTGGTGCTTTTGTTCCTAGGAGCAAGGACGCTACTAGGGGCTTCTGGCCGTACTACTAGGAGCAATGTTCGCTACTAGGGGCTCCTGGCATCGCAACCAAGCCGATACCCTGATGTCTCACGGCCACCTAGTTGCTCCCATCACTTCTTGCCATGGAGTCCATAGTGCATTGTACTGCCATTGGCACTGGTTCGCTCAAAGCCAGGGAAAAGAGGTTGGAGGCCATCGCTAAGAGAAACAAAGAAAAAGGAAAGGAAGATCGTATCTATGTACATAGTTCAGTCTCCCAAAAAATCTAGGAAACAAATGAATAGTGCGAGCGCTTCTTCAAGGAAGCTCCCCCACCGCCTTTAGGGCGGCGGGGGCTTCCTTGAAGCGTGAGCTATCCTGCGTCCATATGCAGTAGATTGTAGTAGCGTCCTGTAGCTACTAGCTACCGTTTGCTTCTACTAGCTACCTCTAGCTACTACCTCCCTCTGCGGCCTACCCCTCTTGAATTAAAGAAAAGGAAGAGCTGCGTTTATCCACGCTCCATGTTTTGCATGACGTACGCTCCGCGACGATTGTCACGACAGGTAGCTTCGGCTACAGCTGGAAGAGTTTGGGATCTGAAAAAATAGGGATCCTAAGTGGTGTTTCTTCACTTCTTGTGGCCGGTTGTTTGTTTGCTGTTCGAAGGAGATGGCGGCAGCAAGCCAAACCTGCGAGCTCTGACACGCCTCAAAACAAAGCTTTAAGGGTCCGCTGCTTAGATTTGCTCGTCACTTTGGTGAATAGACCAAACTTAGGGGCCGATCCGTTTGTGAGGTAAGTAGCTAAGTAAGAGGTAAGTAACTTAAGTAGCAACATAAGTATCTGCTTAGTAGCTTAAGAAGCTACTTTGGCTTGAATGCCAGGGCTCAGGCGTGATTTGGTTCCTTTTGCCGAGGTGAAAGTCCTGGAGATGGTGAAGCAAGGCTTAGAAGGCCCAGAGTGTACTTTGGGTTGTTGGCTTTGCCCGATCTCCAATCAATGTTTATGGGGCAAGCTTTGACGCCGGGTTTTCGTGACAAGGCTGGTCGTTTGTTTGAAGCGTTGCGCGTTCCACACGACCATGCTTTTCACATGCGACCTTACAGGTGGTTTGTAGATTTGCATTGCAAGGTGCCGACGCAGAGACCCTCAAGAAGTCCTTGCCGGCATCTGAGTTTTTTGGAGTTTGCCCTTTGCACTTCTATTGATGTCCCTTTGTTTGATATGTCACAAAGGAGCACTTGATGTTCCCTCAAAAGTTGTGCTTGGGTGTTTGGAATTCAATACTTGATTAATTTTTGTCGGGAATGTGCAAAGACATGGGGAGACCACCTGGCACCATGTGGAAGAATCTTAGGCCTTTTGTGCCAAAGTGGGTGTACGGTTTGCCCATTTTTCTGTTGGTTTTGAGGCCTTTAAGTATGGTGGCATCGGAGATCGAAGCAACGCTCTACGCCTTCCACAAAGGCATGTCGCCGAGGGTGTTGTGCAAAAAATGGTGCCATCCAAAGTTCAAAAACAAAATCCCATGTATTTTGTCCAGATAACAATCTTGTGATCGTCTTCAGCAGCTGTGTTGATAAGACCACGGAAGCCCAGAAAGTGGCTACCAAAATTTTGACATTTGAAGAGTGATAGGTCCGATAGATAGTGTATGAAAGGCATTTCTTTCACGGATGTTTGAAGCGCCATGTTTTGTCGAAGCGGTCTTACAATGTGTCGAAGCTGCTTTGTTTTCTGTAAGGTGCGACTGCTGACTATCGTCACCATGTCGAAGTCCTGGAGTGCGATCAAACGCAGATTTGCCAGACATTTTTCCAAAGTTGGCGTTGTGTGTGGTGATCACGGATGCAGACCCTATAACTGTTGGTGATGCCAGGTGCTTACGAACTCTGCTGATAGATAGATTTGACTCCCTAAAGGACGAGTCGTCAAACAAAAGCATATTTCAGTGTAGATCAAGGACACACAAGGGTTCTTACTGATGCTGTCCAGCTTAGAAGTGAATTCGGTGTATTGTAGAACTGCAAAGCTTGTGCTTTGCTCTTCTTCTATTTTGCTCAGCTTTATGAAAATGCTCCAAACACCGTAGGCTCGGATGCTGAGTGCGGTTCTCAGATGAACTGCAAAAGACCTCTGCGATGGAATGCGAAAACCATGAAAGCGACGCACTTTGCCAGGAAAAAACATGGTTCTTGTGGGGAATGAATCTCTTCGAGAGCGCATCCTTTCTGGTGAAATTGGGGCGCAGGCGTGCAAAAAACAACCTGAAAACCTGGAAGAAGCGCTCGCACTAATGATTAGGGTTCTACTTTTTGTCTTAGCCCGGAAGGGTAAGCCGTGGAGGGAGGTAGTAGCTAGAGGTAGCCAGGTAGCTAGTAGCTACAGGACGCTACCCTGCGTCCAAGGTAGCAGCTATTGAAACTCCTAGCGACTCCCTTGCTACTGCCGCGGCTAGCGACTCCCTCGTCCTACTAGCGACCGACCTCCACTCGCGGCCTTGTTACTCCCGGTGTGAAACGATTCCCGCTCTTTCGGGTGCGGATCGAAGGAGTTGGTCAATATGGACTCACGCTCCCTTGCGCCCCAGACGCTCCAGGAGCGGACTAGTTCACCGGTTCTAGGACACCTTTCTTCCATTTCTCTTTTCGTTTCAATAACGATGGCCTCCAGCCTAACAGGTTCTGTTTGGACACCATCTTGATACAGAACCTTCCCTTCGTCATGAAATCCGAAAGTGAGGAGCAGAGGAAAGCAGCAGAGTTAGAAGCTTTGAAAAGTGTCACGGACTTGGAATGTTGATGGTGGAACGTTTGCGTTCTTCTTCAAAGCCTTGCAGAGCTGATAGGCTGATATTGCTTTCCTGAGCCTGTCGAATGGTCGCAACAATAGTAAGGTAATAGTAGGAGAAGCCACGACAGATAGCAAATATGAACATATTTGAACAATGTCACGACTTTGTCAGGTTGTTCTCCAGGCAGATGCCGTAAAGCAAATGGAGACCCCGCTCCCATCCTTCGATTGGCGAGATGAAACGTGGCGAGATGAAACCTATCCAAGGTGCAGTGGACTGACAGTGCATGTATCTAATAGCCTGTAAAAATATTGAACATCAAAGAATACTAATAGCCTGTGAATACTAGGGCCTATACTAGCGAGTGCATTTTGTTGCATGTCACAAAAAGGTGCGACTGACTGCAAACTTGTGTGTACAACATGTGTTGACTGCAAAGATACGAGTAGGACCTTTGGACTTGTATCAGGTTGCGTTTCTTTTCGGACCTTGTTTTCTCTTTTCTTTAGACCTTGTTTCTGTTTTCCTTTAGACTCAAGACTTTGGAGTTTTTTTTCCATGCTTTCTTTGTTGTTTCGTTAGACCGCTTTTCCATTTGTGTATCTAGACCTGTCTTTATTTGGACATGTTTTGTTCTTTAGCATGTTTTCTTTGTTGGGTCGGATCGGATGGTTCAGCACGCGATGTAAAATCCCATCGAAATCGGGTGTTTGGAGCGTTTTTTGCTGGACTGTACGCAAACCAGCTGATCGGGGACGGGGAGTGTGGGTGGTTATGCTGTCATCGGCTCCATAGAACTTGCCATCAATTGCGATGCCAGGAGCCCCTAGTAGCATCCTTGTTCCTCCTTCAATTAGTCCTGTGATTAAAATGGGGTGGAAGGGTGACAAAAATGCAGGCAGTGGGGTGCCCGAAAGGACACAGTCCCTGAGAGAGGTCCCGAAGGGATGATGCGAATGCGAGACAGTGCGAAAGCGCAGTGCGAAGCAAGCGGCTGTCTTCTTCTGTGTTTCGAGCCAAATACGCCAGTTATGTACTTAGATTTAAAGTGTGAGAGAAAGGGCCTAAGTGAAACTGAACAAAAATGCAGAGGCACGAAAGTGCTTGTACAAGAAACAAACGGCATTGAACTTAAACGAACTTGCGAGTTCACCTCCCTTCTTTTGGCCTAGCAGAACGCAAAGATGAACCAATATGTTCCCACCTTGTCAAAAAACTGCGTGCACCAACGAAAGAAACAGCCCTGATCCTCAAATTCCACGCTGCTTTACATCATTGGAGGTGTGCCGAACCACCGGATCGACTCGCTGTTGTTTTCTCCCCTAGATCTTTTATCCTTATTTTTACACCCTGTTCTTTCTTTTTTGTTTTTGGATCTGCTTATCTTTAATTGTTATTTTTCTGTAGGCTGTGTTTTTTCTTTGGTACGCTTTCTTTGGTGTTTCTGAATAGGTGTGTCCTTTTTCTATGTGCTTTTAAGACAGTTCTGTTCTTTGGACCGGTTTTCCTTGCTCCGTTCGTAGCGATGCCCTTTGTTCCTAGTAGCTTCTTGCTCCTAGTAGTAAGGCCAGGAGCCCCGTTCGTAGCATCCGACCGCTCCCGTTGTATGTTGATGTTCCGTTCGAGTGGGACCTTTGGACTTGTTTGTTTCCATGTGCATGCCCTGTGCAGCTCTGTGAAAGAAGTGGCCGAGGAGGACTGGGAGATTAGTTGGTTGCCAGTCTTTTTGCAAAGAAAGAAAGGTCTACCGAATGTCGAAAAGGAAGAGGTTTCAAGCGTTTTCTGTATTCTTTTCACGCCAAATGTTCTTGCAGCATTTTGCATCAACTCACGATGTCACTTGCATTCGGCACAGGCCAAGACGTTCTCTGCTAATTCTGCGGAGAAAGTCTCTGAAAATCTGAGCTCGGTCACTTGTTTGAGTTCTAAAAGAAATCTGAAAAGGCTTAAAAGGAAAAAAGCCGAGAAACCTCAATTCAACGCCAGGGTGAGAGAGGTTTTGTCGCTTTCCAACACTGAGGAGGCAGCCTCACCTACACCACTCTCAGAGGGCCCCAACACACCCATCGTCCGGACGACATCCTATGGAGCACCAAGCACTCCGGAGGCCTCGAAGAAACTACGTACTGTACGGCGGTTGCATCACACAATTTGTGGTACGGCCAGGAGCCCCTAGTAGCGTTCTTGCTTTTAGTAGCGATGCCAGGAGCCCCTAGTAGGGTCCTTGTTGGAATTCGCAATTCCCAGCGTGCCGGCAAGCCGGGTTTTTGGTGCGCGGCGCCGATATCGGCGGGTATATCGGTGCGCCGCCGATACGCCGATATCCTGCGGGTGGGGGATATCAGTGTATCGGTGCGGCGCCGGCACAATTCGGACTTAAACATGTTTCATGAAAAAGCACGAAGCTATATGAAGGCTTCTCGAGGAGGAATGCTATGACCTGCTAGGGCATGTGCTGGTACAAGTGTGTTCTTTTTCTCTTCAGCCTATGATGAGTTCAGGGTTAAGAAAGTGAACTCATCCCCAGCGTTGGATGTTTCAACTTGGTTGGTTGAGTTCTGCACGAAAGGCCATGGCAACCCCAGCACCTGATGACGAAGATGAACAAGCGGAAGATCTCATTCGCTGCTTGATGTTGGACTTTAGATCTTTGCTTCAAAGGAAATGGCGCCTGGGGAAGAAATAAGAAAGCGGAAACCTTGAAATTACAATGCATGTTCATTTTCAGGTTATTTCTCCCAATCTGTTCGTGATTGAGTCAGAACTGAGCCGGGAAGTTTCCAATTTGGTCATGAGAGCATCTCATGACTGTTTTCGGTTTATCCAGTTCTGGTGTGGGGTTTCACAGCTTCGAAATTGTACAAAGACTGTCAAACCTGAATGCTGAGTTTGGTGGCATTCGGTAGACAATTTGAAGCAATTTGAAGTCTGAGAGATGCCGAGAAACATGTGTGTGCAGACAAGACGCAGAAGACTGAGTTTCAAAATCGTTCTCCCCTTTTGTGCGTCCCATCGCTAAACCACACCTCACGTGCCTCCTACCCTCGCCCATTTGTCCAAGGAGTCTATAGAAAGGAAGAAATAAGAAAGGTCAAAAGAGAAACATTGCTCTTTTTGCTCGCTCCTACTGAATGAAGTAGGTGCCTACAAGAATTAAGTAAGGAGGTATGCTACTAGGCCAACATTTCTTACTCCATATGGACGCCTGAGGGCGGGGGGAGCTTCCTTGAAGCAGCGCTCGCACTAATGATTTGGTTCCTAGATTTACAGAAAAACTTAACTTGCCGTACAAGAGAGAGAGAGAGGGAGAGAGTGATAGAGAAAGGTCTTCTTGAACGCGTCGTTTCCAGAATCCTTCAAGCGGTTTTTCCCATCACGCACCAACGGTTGAAAACAATACCATGCATTTGCTTCGTTTTAGTTCTAAGTTTGCTACGAGATCCACACAATTGTTGGAGCCCGACTGAAAACTTTTTCACAACACATCAAAAGGAAGGTTCGGCTGTGATGCTGTGGCTGTGTTGGTCCAAACAGAGCCCCAAGTTCATGCGATGAACTGAACGATGGCCTAAGCGCCGTTGCTTCCCCGCTGTGCTATGACACTAGATGACACCGCATCATGCACTGCCACACGGCACCCATCTGGACCCCGCTTGCAACCTTTCCTCCAAAGCCGCACAGACAGACACACGATGTAACGATGCTGATGAGCCAGGGGAGGTGTGTGTATATGTGTGTTGAGGGTATTGAAGTCCTAAAGTTTTTCAAAAAATTGTAGCTACTCTTTTTTAGGCTTGCCCAAAAATCTAGGAACCAAATGAATAGAGCTATCCTGAATGCGTTCGCTAGTAGCAGGTTACCTAGTAGTAGCGGCCAGCCCTTACTTGATTAAGCAGGTGCCTACTTAACTAAGTAAGAGCGGGCCTTAAAAGTTACGCCGGCATAGACCCAGACAGCAAAGGATATTTGTGGGCAGCAGCGCTCTGCAGCTGCACCTTGCAGCCGCACCAGCACACAAGCTCCAACGCGCACACAAGCACCTCTTCCTATACAAGCAAGAACCCCAATAGCTCCAACTCTCGCTATCTGGGGAAAAAGCGAACTTTTCAATGTAGTTGTCATTAAACTTCTTTTGAGCGCTAGGACGGTAGGGGCCCCAAGCCGGTCAGTCAGCCCTTGAGTCGCATCAAAATTCCTGATTGCACGCGTGAGTGTGACCTTTGGCCCGCTCTATTCAGCCGAATGTGTAGCGAAGGGTTCTCGTTTATCTCAGGGGGTCTGGGGGTTTGGTTCTGTCTTTCTTTTCTTTTATCTTTGTTGGATGGACCTTCTTTTTTTTCGTTCATCTCGTTGACCCAACTTGCGTGTGTAGATCATCATTTGGGGGGCTATGTACTGTAATTTACCAGACAGGATGTACATTGTGCTGTAGCCGCTAGCCTTTCTCGGCTTCATGTTTTGGTTTTTGTTTCCATGCAACTGCAAAGTGCATGCAGACTTTGGCAAGCACAAATCAACGAATCTCCTGGCTAGGTATGCTCTTGCAAGAGAGTTCATTTGGAACCTGGCTCAAGGCAATTACAATGAATTTAGTAGATCAAATATGTGTCAATGATTTCTAAATGGATGTCAAGAGGCGTGGACTGATGCGTGTTTGATAAGTTCCATGTTCGCCGGTTCATCTGTGAGGTGCATGCCTCGCAAATCTGAAGCTTCCAAAAAGGCGAGCGATGTCAAAGACCAAGAAAGAACTATAATGGCTTTTTGCTCCTAGTAGGGCCAGGAGCTACTAGTAGCATCCTTGCTCCTAGTAACGATGCCCTTTGCTCCTAGTAGCAATAGGAACCTAGTAGCAATGGCCTCCAACCTAGAAGCGATGGCCTCAAGCCTAATAGTTTGAAAGTGTCATTAAATCCATTAGAACAAAAAAATTGAAGAAACCATTCAACACAGGAGGAGCACAAGGAATTGAATTCAAAGAGTTGGGCACTCAGCAGATCTTGGCAGACATACTCAGAAAGGGGAAAAAATGAAACGAATCGAGTAAGGAAGGAACAGAGATGATCTAGAACCAATAACAATACACAGGTTGTTTTTTGAAAACATATTGCAAAATGTAACTAAAGTGTGACATAGTTCGGAAAGATGTAGTCTTTTTCAGAAAAATGTCGGGAAGAAATACCTTCGAAGGGTTCTTCAAGGAAGCCGTTTCCGTGACATGCCCAGCTCGCTTCTTAAGCACAGCTTCAGTTCGTTCGCCTTCCTGTTCACACCGAAAAAGAAAATGCTTAAAAGAAATGCGTGTGCTTTTTTTTTAAGTTTCTCTTTTTATCTTTTGCGTCTGTCATTTTGCGTCCGTATTTCTTGCCAGGTGACTTGCCGAAATGGCAACCAGAACCAGATCAGCCGTCAAGCCTTGAGAAGTTCATCAGGCGAGCCAAAGAGTGAACCACTTCGGCTTCCAACCTAGCTTGCTAGCGATGCCATTACTAGGGATGCCCTTATAGAAAGCTTTCAGGAAAGAAAAAAAGTCAAACATGTTTTTTTTCTAAACTAAATCTTTTCAACTCCAACCCTTGTTGCATTATCCTTTGAACCTTTCTTCTTCCTGGTGAAATGTACGCGCAGTACCGGACGCACCAAGTTTTATTGGTAAGATGTTTGATTTGTCGATCTTTAGGTCTAGTCGAAGTGTTTTCATGTGTCTTTTTGTTCTGATTGACTACCTGATTTACGTTTGTAGATCTCAATTTGGTCGGATGCGTTGGCTTCGTCATGGTTTTGTTGATCTGAATCAAGATGGCATCGAAAAAAAAGATAAGGGAACATCATCTAACACCTTACAGCTGGATGCAACGAGGGTAACTGTCACCAGTCTGTCACCACTGGTCCAGAACATGCAACAACTCCACCCATTCTTCCCCCAGTCTTTTCGCACTGGCCTGCAGATATTGCCGGACAGAAAAGTGCTCCAACTTCCAGGCTTTGAAATGGTCACACGAAACACCACGCAATGGCCTGACATGTTGAAACATGGCAAGACAGTAAATTCGAGATTAACTTTGGCATGAGTCATATGAATCATATCTCTCTGCTTGGTCCTTGGATTCATTTTGATTGTAGGCTGGGCATTGCGAGCTTCACAAACCAAAGATGCAGTGTTTCAACTTCCACTTTGAGGTCGGCTGAGGGAGCTGTTGCTTGCTTTTTATTTGTTGTTTGCTTCTATTTATTGGTTTCTATTTTTTAATGAAAGTATTTATGTTCGTTGTTTATTTATTTGTTTTTATTGTGTTGCTTTTTGCTTGTTGGATCTTCTTCATGGCCCGTTTTTCAGGGTCAGCGACGGCGGTCACCCCTGGGAGCCGATGGGACATTGCAATATTGGGAGTGTCTTGACCAAGAAGAAAAAAGACCTATTCGAACACGAAGGAGTGTCTTTAGCCGTAGAGGTGATGTAGCTAGGTAGGTAGCTAGAAGCAAGCGGTAGCTAGTAGCTACCTAGGACTACCTAGGACGCAGGATAGCGCTCGCAGGAAACTTCCGTCAACCTACTAGCGATGGCCTACACCCTACTAGAGAAAGGATGAATTGATTGAGGTCTAGATGTAGGGATACTCACCAAGTTCCAATGTTGCAATCTTTCGACTGTGGCTCACGTAAGTACAACTGAAGGGTTGGAGGCCATTGCTTCTAGGTTGGAGGCCATTTCTATTAGGATATAGTCGTTACGTTAAGTTTCCCTTAAAAATAAGGAAACAGTGGGCCACAACGAAGAACGACGCCAGTGAGGCTTCCATGCAAGTGGATCTCGCAATCGAGCAAGCCGCAAGCTCAGTAGCATGACGAGAGATCTCCATTAATTTGTTTTAATTCTAAAGCTTTTTGTTACTACTAGTAAGGCACCTGTTCCTAGTAGCGATGCACTTGTTCCTAGTAGCTTCTTGTTACTACCATCCGCTACATATACATTTAAGTAGGCCATTACTACTAGGTTGGAGGCCATCGCTAGTAAGTTGGAGGCCATTGCTGTTAGTTTTGTTTAATTTACATGTGCCAATGTCAGCATTCCTGGATACTTGTAGGGATGTCGCTGAATTCTGTGTGTATGCTGTGCGGATTTCATGAACCACCGGAAAAGACATAACGTATTGTGGATGGTGTTTATGTTTTGACAGTGGGAAACGAGATCCTCCAAAAGCAGAACGTGGCTGGCGCAGCGAGATATTGCCTTGCAAGTCACTTTGGTCCTCCATCGTTACGAAATTTGTGGCATTTTGAGTAGATCTTTCACAAATGACATTCGGTTCGTTTTGCTATTAGGTTGGAGGCCATCGCTATTAGGTTCCTTTTGCTATAAGGTTAATTACCAGGAAGTGCTTGGCAGCGGCTTCAGGTGTCCCAGAGGAGACCAATGTACTTTGGCACATTCCAAGGTGCTGAACAGACCAGCTTGCAGCATCGCTACTAGGAGCAAGAATGCTACTAGGTAGGTCCTGGCATCGCTACTTCTTTAACCTTTCTCCGCAGAGTGACCAGCAGGTAGCAATGTTCGCTACTAGGAGCAAGTGCATCGCTACTAGGGGCTCCTGGCATCGCTAGTAGAAACAATACGATGCAAAATGGTTAATTCCAATTACAAGCTTCTTGTTTCTACT
>CAXIVM010001872.1:0-46951 GCA_964035705.1 Porites rus | reverse complement strand
AAGGTGGTTCACGAGAAGGAAGGCAATGCCCTGAGAATGCACCAGTGATGACTTCAATCTCCAGTCCCCACGTCCGAAAAGGAGGCGTCGGGCCACTCCCACTGGCACCCTCTTACTTCAACCATAGAAAAAAAAACACTCTTCAGATGTGGGACAGGAGCCGGACGGGAGATGGACTGGCCCTAGGGGGGTCAGTCAGTTGCAGAGGTTTCGGATGTTTAGGTCGTTGCCATGTGTTGATTCGAAGGTCGCTCTGGGTGTCGTTGGGCCTGGCACAGGGCCACCAGTTCCGGCTCGACGAAACTGAGACATTCGACGTTTCGAGCGACCACGAAGTTGCACGTGGTCAAAGTAGATTGCTGGGGAACGAACCCGTGGGATTTGAACAAAAATTGATGTGATGGACTGATAAACAAACAGTTTTACTAAGGGTTTTTACACTACATAAAGCTAGGTCAACCATTTCTTTTCAAAAGCTAGGGAGAGCTGTGGTTTGACAGGTAAATTCAGATTATACCTCTGAGGTACCTCAAAGCCACGAGGGTTTACATGGTTTCTTTACAACCTTTCCGAATGGTGGGTGTCTTTGCTAAATCCTAAAACATCTTAAAACGTTGATCTGCACCCTAAAGACTTACAAACCACAGCCACTGCTTTTTGGGTCGCAATTGCCCTTTACAGTAGACGGGTCAATTATGAGCGTTGTTTTGGGATTTGCTTGTCTACAGTGGGCCGCGATTCTTCAAAACTGCCCAAACAAGTCTATTCCCTTATAGCCTATATAGGTATTGGAAGTGACAACTTCTGACCCTGTCCTCTGACTTCACCACTTCTGCATCGTCTTTTTAGACCTGTCGGAGACTGGCAACCTGCTTGTACATTGCACTATTTTTCATGACTTGTTAATGATCTGTTCAAACAACTTTCCCTTCCGGATGCAAGATCATTGACATAAAGCATCTTACAAAACAATACTGCATGTAGTCCATCTTTGGTTTCATCCTCAAATTGGGCGCTCTCCTTTGATTTGGATTCTGCCCTTTCAGCTGTACGCCCTTTCAGCTGTAACACCCCTCAGGGTGTTTCTTCCCCCTTTCTGTGCCGTCTTTAGCCAGGAGGTTGTCAAAGAGACCACGACCCATCCATTTCTGGGGGACAACGACCCATCTGCCAGGACTTCGCAGGTTTCTGCCCAGGGACTGGCGAAGAGAAACCATGCATCATGACAACCTTGCTTCCCACGGAAGGCGATGGGATGAGTCATCAGCAACGTTTAAGATATACTTGAGATGCGAGCGGACATGGAGGAAGGATCACAGCATTTTCGCCTACGGTGGCTGTACGGAGTTCACCGTTCGCCTATGGAAGTTTCCCCCATAGGAACAAGCAACACGCGAGAGTCAAGAGTCCTTTGGATACTTTTGGGTGTTCTCATCTCCACACAAAAACAGTGGCCTTTCTAAAGAGAACCTGAGTAAGAATGCTGACAAAACACAGCAAGTTGAGAGACAAAAAACAAATCCATTCAACGTGAACAAAAAAGGTAACACAAGCTGGGCAAGACAAAATACAAACAAAGCAGCCAGGAAAGGAAAACAAACAAACTGCAAGAACTGTCAACATAAAATACTTCATGTGCTTCAAAGCACGGCGTGGTCTTCGTTACAACGACCATCTACCGCCGTCCAGTAGCCCGGCGCAAACACACACCCGGAAGCTATTTGGGTTGTTCAACTGCCGATTACAAGTAGTGATTGCTTGCAAACCGTTACAGGTAATATGACAAACCCTATCAATGGCACTTAAAGTCATACATTCTGTCTCGGTCCAAAAACCTACCAGTGGTTCCAGTGAGACGAAATGGGTTCAGCACACGATCAGCCCGCTCAGCCCCCGTGTGGTTCATACGATTCTTGGTTTCAGAACACACTCCATCACAACTGTCATCTGCTTAGTCGAAATGGCAAAATGTCTCGACTATGCCGCTTCTAGAAAAGAGCACACTCTTCCCAGCTGGCTACAGAATTTTGAGGCCTGAAACTTCGCACCAACCACCACCGAAAAAAGACACTAACGTTTTTGCGGCCACAGTAGCATTCTGTGGCCTTGGTTGGAATGCATCTGTTGCTTCTATCTGATTCGACTGCGTATTCGACCATGACCTGCAAACACCAACTTGCTCAGCAAGGATCTTAAGTCTCAGCATGATCATAAGTTTTGGCCGGGTGACACTGATACACTGATACAAACATTACTACTGCAGCTGCTTTTCGATTGGTGCAAGGAATTCACAGCAATCTTGCAAACACCTCTGACAACTGCAATATCTGGCATGGTCAGGGAGTTCCTTGCTCGCTTCTTGGCTGCCAAAGAACTCCAAACAGGTGATTCTTGCCAGGTGGTCGAACATCTCTCTCACGTCTGATCACGGGATTCCTGCTTGGCGGCATGCCTTGGCACATCTAGCCTGCAAACTGCCACGGAAACCGCTGCAAGTGGCTGACGGGCTGATGGTTAATTGCGAAGAACTCAATGCCAAAGAGGTGTTTCCTCGCTGCCTGGATTGGCAGTGAGGCAGTGACATTGTGAGGAACAGTTGTGCCACGAAACCCATGTCACTGCCGGCTGCGAGAGAGAAGGAAGCTGCTTGATCTGATCATATGGGCGCGCCAAGTGCCCCTCGTTTTGGTAGCTCTTTTTTCATCCGGACACGGGATGAATCCAAATCCTGCATGCGACGGAGTGCCAAGTAAGCCCCTAAACTTTGCGTACCAAGGCTGCAACAAAGTGTAGCACAAGCACAGGTTGAAATAGAGTACAACACTGGACATGGACAAGTTTTTCCAAAACAAACTAACACGTTCAGTTGAAAAAAACAGGAAAACAGCCTCGGTCTCCCGTCCTGGTGTTTTGTTGTGCTTCGAATGACCGCGCGCGAACCGGCCGTTCGGAAGCGGCGGACATGGTCGGTGGTCAGGATACTGCGCCGAGGAGCAAAAACCACCATGGGATACTGCGTAGCCTCAGAAAAGAAGGATGTCTCTGTGTGCCTCTCTCTCTCTCTCTCTGTCTGTCTGTCTGTCTGTCTGTCTGTCTGTCTGTCTGTCTGTCTGTCTGTCTGTCTGTCTGTCTGTCTGTCTGTCTGTCTGTCTGTCTCTCTCTCTGGCTCGCTCTCTCAGTGTCTTTTTGAGGCTTCTTTCTTGTGACAGGCAAATAAAATACCCCGAACATCCCCGAACTGATTCTTTCTTGGTTGTAGCAGGGAAAGGAACACCCTTACCTGCATCGGTGAAAATGGTAGGCACCTGGTTCTTCAAATTTACCCGTTGAGATATGTTGAGATCACTGTTTGAGGTCACGAAAGGGCCTGTAAAAGGTCACTTGGCTAGCACTCCATTTGGAGGTCACGAACTGAAGAAGCCGGCCTTGTCCCAAACAAACCGGACGCTTCATTTTGCTGGAGACATTCACCCTGCTCTAGCGATGGCCTGGAGACCCTGCTCTCGGAACAGAACTGCTTCGAACCTTCCGCTCTCGCGGGTTTTGGGTGCCTCGGCTCCAGGGGCGAAGGGGCCGGGTTCAGGGACCACAAAAGGCGTTCAGACATCTTTGGGCGTGTGGGGAAAAACAATAAGCAACATGTAACATGTATGAAACAAGTTACTAATCAATTAATGTACCTCTTCCAGAGTAATGTACCTCAAGGGTCTCCTTTGTAGAACTCAGCGGCACTCCAACATCATTACTCTTCCAGAGTCTCCCAACTTTAGGGGTCTCGCCACTGTCCCAACCCCGCTCCACCTGGTCTCTAAAAAGCACCTCCGAGCCCAGAGGATCCGCTGGCGGATCGGCGGCAACCTCTTTCAGATGTTTCAACCCGGGCTCCCCGAGCCATGTTGTAAGCGTAAGCGCTGTACCTCGGGTCTTCCGGCACCCCGCACTCGGAGCAGTCTGAGGACTCCAACGAGTCCGGGCGAATGTCACAGGGTCAGGTGGGTCGGTACGGCGGTGCCATGGCGGTTGAAGCCCCGGTGCCATGAACGCCTGGCGCTATGGAGGCCAAACATGGAGACCATGGTGTGCTGAAATGGCTGGAGATCCAAACAGTAGTGGGCTCGGGCTTCCAGCCAGGTCTGACCCTGTTTATGGAAGGTGGTTTATGGACGAAGTATCACCAATTTGCAATCGATGCTAGGGCTAGGGACTGACAAACCTCTGATCTGGTCCATTCAATCATGCCTGTCTCACACCCTAGGCATCTCCTCTTGGAAGTCCAAGGATTCATGGCCGCACCTGTGAAATCATCCCTGGTCCTAGTCATCTGGACGGAACTGTGGCAAACGAACAGAGATGAACTAACGAGGAAACCGTCCGGTTCGCTCGCGCGCCGTTGACCGATCTGGAGGAGGACCCCACATGGGTGGTGGAGGTGTGGGAGATGGTCGATATGGATCGATGAGTTGTGAAAAACATGGAGATATATCCATAATTATCCATGGAAATTTGATATTTGTAGATCATAGGTTCGTACTGATAAATATATTGAGATCTTTAGGCATGATACACTCTCGCACATAGACCCAGGGAATGGCACCCTGAAAAACGTTTGTTTTCTACCAATTTGTGGTGTTCAGGGTCCATGTTAGTCTTGGGTATCAACATGTCAAACATATCTTCAAACCCATATCTTTGGGTCACATATCAGAATTATATGATTCTTCAGCTTTTGACCGCAACTCCTTTCTCCGGATGTGAAGTCCACAGGATTTTGGGTCACCATTGATGTGTGAGATAATCTCGGAACATGGAAGGATTATATAGACTGTCATTTATCTACCCCGGTCCAACCTGCTCCTGAAAACCTCATTGTGCTTTGATATGGCTCGACTGCCACCAGTTAATATACCTGAACATGCTCATGCACACCTTCTTTGGCTTCAAGCTTTGACCGAAAGCCACTTGGATTCCATCCCTGAACCCTTCCCTTTTCCTTCCTTCTGATCAACACCCCCGACAAGGCAAAACCTAACTCTGCCAAAGTTCTCTGCTTCAATTCGGTCTCACCTACCGTAAGTGACCTTGGAAAACCGCGACCAAAGTTTCACTTGACATGTTGACTTACAGACTTGAGGCTGGGTGAAATTTCTTCATGGTCATTGCAAAACTCTACACTTCATCCATGGCCTTGCATCCATAGCACCCACAGACACTAAGGCTACTTGTGAGATCTTGTGAATATTTGCAAGGTGTTGAGAGTGTCCAATTGACAGATTGCGTTTTCATTTCCGCACCCTCGTCCACTCTCAGATCCCAATCAATCAGAACAAGTCGAACGAGTCGAACGAGCTTGAACACGCCCCCGCATCAGTCACCACGGACGACCCGAAGAATGGCCACACGTCGAAGAACGGTGCGCGTGCGCGCCACTGGCGCACGTCTCGCCGGTGACGGAATTCTGCAGAAAGGCGAAGCACATGGCAAGGTGAATCAGCTGCACTGTGACCTCAGTCGACGAGGAACCGCGCAAAGAAGGAAACAAACACTGCGCTGCTTGTGGTGTGGTCGAGGAAGAGGAAGGCGACTCGTTCACACGCGAGCGCCAGTGCCTTTGAGTGCCAACCAAAAGGAAACTCCTCGAAACTGGCACAGCCTGACTCTGAGGGTATAAGTCCAACTTCCAAGAGTTTAGAAAGACCTCCTGCAAAGCCAGGCGTTTTGCAAAGATCATTTTCAAGATTGGAGACTGGTCTGTAACATGCACCGTGCCCATGAGAACCAGCAGTTGGACTCTCAATTTGTTGGACTCTCTCTTGGATGATCACCAATACAGTCACACATATGAAGAACTCTCCAACATGTTCTTGCGGGTACCCTCTCAACTCCGCGACTGACTGGATGGGTCCAAGCCACCCTTCACCCTTCTCCATCGACGGAGCTCATCCCCAGGGCAGGAGATTCACTCAGAAACCGTCGAAGATCTCAACCGTGGAAGCGACTGGAAGCGACGATCTCGTTGGTAAGAAAAAGAACATGAGCCATGACCCTACAAAGAATAGGCAATTAGTATACATATTAGTACCATATCTTGCACCCACTTTAAGAGGAACTTGAATGGAACTCGCAGGTTGTTCATTCATGTTTGTCCTCCCGTGGTGCCCAAGCCTCTACCACGACCAAGGCCATGAACAAGCGATGGTTGCCTCACCGGGCCAGAAACCAACGGAGCGTCCAGTTTGGATGAAGGGAGCTGGGCCAGCTGGGCCCGGACCGTGATGGTCAGCTCTAGCAGTCAGCTATAGCTAGGTGATGGCTGAGCTAGGTAGTGGGTCGGGGATGAAAGGGGTTTACGGCATGAGAGTCCCAGAGTCCACGCTGAAGCTCTTTTTTTTGGAGCCAAAGACCACCCTGCCACTCACTCAAAAAGGATAAAGTGCAAAAGAAAACAATAGCAGAAACTGTGATCCCTGGAGTCAGGAGTCAGTGCTTTGCAACGTGACAGTGAGATAGACTGATAGGTGTTTTTCATCGATTAGTCTGGTCCCGATTTCCGTGGACCGATACCACCATAATACCACGCTAATACCAAGGAGATTCCAAGTTCCATGCACACCCGATTCCAGAGAGGCTTTGGCTTCACCAAGGACACCCCGGTCACCACCACTCAGTTCGATAGCCTTGTCCGATGGCTGTGCCCAACCACCTGGCGCCGCAGGACACGAAGAAGCTTCCACCGTTGAAGGGGCCCAGTCAGACACGGCGGCCATGGAAAGAGCCCTCACGATACAGGACCGTCAGGAATTCATGCGACAAAAAGTGGTCACCAAAATATAAACGGCGTCCAAAAAGAATTGGATTCGCATGTTTATTTATGTTTATTGTTCATTATTTTTCTATCTCTTGGGGAGTCTACATATGTCTATAGACCTATACACTATACATAGACTTATTCTACGTAAGCTATTGATGAAAAACTTGGTGAACGTAAACATCACAGATGTCTGGCTTGTCCGGGAGTGGGACCCCACATGGACAGTGTGGACATAGTTTGCAAGCAGGACAGTCCATGCACAATACCAAATATCAGCCTTGCTGACTTGCACTCTCTTCAAAGCGAAGGTGCATTTTTTCCACTGCATGCTTGCTGTTGTATTCGGCACATCAATTCCAAGCAGCGCATCAAACATCTTCCCTGCAGCCGGTGTGGACTCAAATCATAGTCTTCTTGAGTAAACGCTGTGTGCCCATGGACAATGGCCCTTCATGGGCTTAGAGATGAACCCCCATAGACATGAACCAATGCAAACTCTCAAACACAGTCGCCTTGTGGATGTGAGGCTTTTATGTGTAGAAACAACATCATAATTTGTCTGTGCAGAACGCGCAAGCCCAAGTCCAGTTGAAGCCTCTCTGCAGGATGCTGATTGACTGCCGTGAAACGTCTCGAAACGAACTACTGCTGGAATCTGCAGAACGAAAGCTGCTCTGACATCCTTGGCATGGATCAACCAAACATGTCATTATTTCTTACAAACCTGGAGTCTCAAAGTACCTGTACAAAAAATTAGATCATTGCATATACAATAGCTCGGTCGTGTCCCATTTTCTAAAGGTCTTTATAGTTTGTTTAGAAGAATCCTCGAATGGTCTTTTCAGAGTCGCGTGACCACGTGGGGTTGAATGAACTTCAAGCTGAAGACATTTGGCTGTGGGTCAAAAGCAGACCGACCGACCGGTTGACCTACCTAGAAGGTCGTTTGCGGCACATGGTGGACGCTCCAGGATTTGACCCATTCACGTTTCATGGATTCGTCATGGTATCGCTCACCACACGTGGGTAGTCGCCGTCGCCAAACGCTTCAGGCAGCGATACCCGATCCGAGGAAAGTACAACCAACGGTTTGTTCGAGATGTGGGTGTGTATTTGAATAGGGAGACGCCCTGGCCCAATGGTTCTTGGATGGTTTCGGTCTAATTCCCTTCTTCCAGGGGGTCGAACTAGGAGGTCTCATGTGGACGCGAGGAAGAGAAGAGACTCAACACAAATTCTGAAAGATCCAAGAACCCACAGCGCACTTTCATACCTACACATGAGAAGTGAAAATGAGTGAAAAACCTGAAGCGACGATCTGCAGGATCCCAGCGTGCTGCTGCGCTGTGCAGCGCGGTTCATGCGTCATCGCTCGGATCGGATCGGGCTTTTTGAGCCCCATGTCCTCTTTTTCGGCGAAAGCGATGTTTGGGTTCTGCAAAGAGAGGTGGAGTAGCCCTATGATGCCCTGAATATCCATGCCTTTCCCATATGTACCACTAGTTCGGGTCCCAAATGGTCTCTCAACCTCTCTTGGAAGGCAAGGGATGATGTTCGCGACTGAGCAACAGGTGACCTATACTGAGCTGGCTAAGGATGTTAGTGAGGCAAAGGGGGGCACCCCGGACATGACCTCTGTTTTGATAGGAAACAAGACCGTATTTCATGGGTGGTGGGTGGTCCAAAATAGAGGTCAAACTCATGTTTTATAGGGATACTGTACCATGTATGGATACACTCCGGCGGTCCGGGGGTGATCCGGGGGTGGTCGGTCGCTCCCAAAACGGCTCGCAGCGGCGCTTCTTAGCTAGCTGATCTTGACCCCCCAGAGTTCAGTCCTTCCATCAGTCTGGTTTGGTCCGTCCTTCCGAGTTAAAGAGATCTTCGGATGCGATGGTTTCTGTTTGTTTTTTAAATAACGACAGTCATACAGTCGTAGACTTCCATCAGCATCAGTCTATATTATACAATTTGGGTGCTTGGGCTACCCCAAATCATTTTGATAGATGTGGTCCAAATGATGTTGTTGGGCTCCTTCGGTTCGAAGAGCGTGTTTTTGCCTCCTTGCCTCTGTTAACATGAGCATGAAACATCCGAACGTACTCGACCGAACGTGGTTCTTTTCACGTGGTCTCCAAGGTCTCCCGGTCGAAGCGCCAAACACCGCTCCACGGCTCCAAAAATGGTCCACCAACAACCACTAACTGCCGTCCCCCAGCAACACATGGTGTCGACCTTTCTCAGGCCATTAACCTTCCTGTCGGTCCTTAACCGAAGCAAATCGAGGAGCTCCCACCAGGCGGTTGGGCCACCCGCGTCCTGGGGACACTCGAAAACAGCCATGTTCTCTTAGGCAGGTCTAAGTGGGTCTTCAGGCATGGAAATGGCATGGAAATGATATTCCATGATATTGTATGATATTGTATATGCTATTCGTCAAGTGTGGGCCATCATTCTGAAGTGGATGCAGTTTGCGAGGAGGCTGTGAAACAGCAGACTTCATTCTCACAGATTTCTGAAGACTACGCCGTAGTCAAGAGCCCCCAAAAAAAACGAAACTGAAAACCATTGGGTTGTAGAGGAATTTCATGGTCTTCCAGTCTGGTCCATTCCATCCTTTTGGTTCCATGTCGGTTTCCTCTTCCCCGGTGTTCTGTGGCGCCCCCGCGAGCGCCGGTCGGTGATGACGTTGCCGCAGTTCTGGTTGCCGCCGCACGCATACGCCTGGAGCAGTGGATGTCAAAGCAATGGATGCGGAGGCACACCATCCCTGGAGGGTGTCTCTAGTGCTACCTTCTCTTTTAGAAGATCCTGAGACCCTCCGGGCACCCCAGTCCCGGCTTCTATCGGCTTCTTATGTCTTTCGAGTCCTCAAAAGGAGGACTCCGTCATCACGGTACATCCAGCACCCGGCTTTGTACCCCTAGATAGCACACACCAATCACCAAGAGCTGTCTAAAAACAAGTAAGCCTCATGATCAAATGGTGTTAGATTGCAAAAACCCAAGTGTACACCAAAATGGGATCGCACATCATGATATGCTTGTGCAACCTTCTCAGCTTGAGCACAAACCAAGTGCTAGCGCTGGGGCCCATGTCCCCACCCTTCCCATGTTTGGACACGTGCTCAGCGTGCGGCGTTGGAGGAGACGCGCGGCTGCTCGCGGCCCAAGGGCTGGTCCTGCGGTCCCGTCCGGTGATCCGGACGATCCCGACCTCCCAAGGGCTCCTGTGGTGGTTTCGACCATGTTCCGAAGACCAACGACCCACGTGGGTTTGCGGTTCCGAAAGGCAGACGGGTTTTGATCCCGACCTCCGACCTCTGCAGATGATGCCCCAAACACGATGAACACCCATGGGTGTTCGCCAGGGGCGAACTGTTCGACTTCGTTCCCCCGACTTCTTCCGAGCTAGGACAGGTTCGACACACGACACACGACACGGAGTACGGAGTACGGCAGCGATCGTCTATTCGTCCATTCGTCCCCGAGAAGGAACGGTAGACCGCGCGTGCGTTGGACCACGAGGACTTTGTGGATCGACCTGGAATTATTCAGGGTGAGGGGCCAAGAGACAGTGACATAGAAAGAATGATATAGACTTATATTTGAAACTTAAAGAGAATATCTGTTGATGTTCATTAACTAGTGCCTATGATCCAAAAAGCATCCATGTTAACTGCGTGCAGTTCACAATAGGGTCCACAGAAGGACATGCAAACAAAAAAAAACACCAACATGGAGACTCTGAAACTCCTTGGAGACCTTGGAGAAACCTGGAACTCTAACATGCGACCTTGCAGGAGAGGTACTCACGACCATTTCATCAACCTCATAGTGAAGCTCGCGTTCAACATCCGGCCGACACGCCTCTCCTGCGCGCGTGCCTCCCGCGGCAAAGGAGGTGGAAGCCCCGCTGCTGGACCTTCGTTAAACGGCCCCTGTGTCCGCAAGCATGCAAGTTGAGCACTATGGGAGATTGTGTTCTCACAGCCTACACACCAGCCGCACTGCAAAAGTGTTTCAAGAAGCCTGACTTTTAAATGTAGAATACACGGCCGTTTTCTTTGGTTCAATCAACTAGGGAGCTTGGTTGCAATTCGTTAGAGGTACTACATTTTCTTGACTCATATTTTGCAAACAGAAGTGTACCGTTTAACCTCTTTTCAAGTCGTTTAAACAAAGCCTCTAATCATTCGACGAGTTCCGCGGTTCCGCCTCCATCATACGCGTAGGGAGCACCTCCTGCCAAAGTGCCGAGTGATGTGTTGAGCAGGGAAGGAAGGACTCCAATCAGGGTTCCCTGGTGAAAGGGCAAAAAACAAACCATCTATATACTCTGAAATATTCATGGATGACCATTTTCCGAATGACAACTTCCATGTGTGTTTTTGTTTGTTTTTGTAAATTGCTATTTGTTCAGGGAGTGTAAACACCCTCCAAAACCCGTTGATCCAGTGGAGTCGAACTGATACATCCACATGTCTGGAACTACCTTCACAAAGATCCAATTGATGGAACTGGTCGAGTTTTTTGTGAGGGTGAAACTCCCTCTTGCAAATCTTCAGCAAACTCTAGGTCCTGTTCCAGTCCATACTGCTGGTGCATTCAAACCAAACAAAAATGGTTAAACGGGCTTGGCATGGTGTGGCTACATTTTTTGAATGTCGTTGAGCAGAGGCTCCTCTCGCATCTTTCAAGTTTAATTAAGAGTGGAAGAAACTCTGTCTACCACGCATCCATCTGACCCCGCAGTTATTAATGGTAAGATAAGACCAATTGTCAGCATGCGCGTATGGCAAGACTGTGGGTGTATGGAGATACCAGTGAAACACCGATGATAAGATCAACTCTCCACAAGTCAATTTTGGGAAACCGTCATGAGTCATAATTGTTGTATTTCCAACTGTCGTACAACATGTTCTACAGAACAAAAACAAAACATAACACATACATGAGGACAGGTCTATTTGGGCAGGGAAGAACCACTCTGCTCCTACAAGTCTTCCTGCACGACCTTGCATCTGCACATACCTTCTGATCAAAGAAAAATAGCTAGCAACGGTTGGGTGGACTCTCCCTAGCTCCGAACTCAGTCGCTCCCTCCTGAGCAGCAGCTAGTTAAGCAGCCATAAACAGCTCCAACACTCCTCTCCCCTCCAATCGATTTGCCCCTCCATTTCGTCCTCGATGCATCTGATGCGCCTCCAAACCCCCATCCCGGAGGAAAAGAGACCCTGGGCTACTTAAAGATCCATATACCAGCACCACCCAAAGGGTGGTTTCTAGACCCCCCTGAAGATGTATGTTCCATCCCAAAACCACCCTTTGGGTGGTGCTGGTACATCCTGGTGTAAATTATTAGATATTTCCGTACTGAATTCTGAGCAATCTTTAGTCTTTGGTGGCAAATCCAACAAAATAACACTTTAGCAATCTATTCATGGTGTCGCGATCAGGTTTTCACGGGTCAGCTAAAACATTGACAGCCACCACAGCCTGCTACTTGGAGCTTGCAGGGTCGGAGAACAAGCATGTGCCGTTCGTGACCACTCAACCCAACGGAGCAGCACCGCATGAAGAGATTCCAATCTGTGCAATTGACATGACATGATCTCATTTTCCCAAACGGATCAGGTGCGATCCTTAACGACGACTACTTGGACGATCCGCCAGAGACCCCAAACAGTGTGTCTGGAGGTCTAGGGGTCCGGAGGTGGGGAAGCCGTAACACTCGTACCGTAAGGAACCCCAAACCGTGTGGCCACCCCAGTGCTTTGGGGGGAAGCAACCATCGTCGCGAGAGAGATGCGACGACGCGACCGGACACCGCGACGAAGCGATCAGAAGTGGTGCTGGAGTGGTGGTCAACCACTTCGGTGCATGAGCGGTTTGCACAGGATCTGGACACCGGTGGGACTTCTATGCCCGGACGGTCTTTGTTTGGAGCCCCAAAAAGACAAGGTTGGACTTGCTCTGGTGCGAACGCTGGCCCCCTTGTTCAAGCAAATGCCCCTTGATTTCGGTGGTGCGAAATATACCCCATAGGGATCCACGTACCTTCTCAGAAGGTACTTGGGTCCGCCAAACCTACATCAATTGTCTCCCTGCTCACCTTCTAATTAAGAAGGTACGAATGGATCCCTATAAAGATAGTCAAGCCGGACTTCTAAGGGTATGGCTAAATCGGCTGACTAGTCTGCTCTTTCGCTCCTTCCCAGGTTGCGGGGCGGTCTCAACCGTTCACAGGGTGCTTCATCCGACGACCGGAAACCCCGAAACGCAGAGTTGCAACACAGTCCGTTGTCCCGTTTCGTTTCGCGTGCCTTCGTTTCGTTGCTTCGGTCGTTTCGTACCGACTTCGGTCGTTGTTTGTCTTTCATGCATATTCTATGATCAAAGGATTGACATTAATTCTATTCCTGGCTGGTATAATAACTAAATCCAGTTCAAACAATACTTATTTGTCAATTCTGATGAATTCTGCCAGCCACATCCATTTGGCTTCTCCTATGCAGACTCTCATGGACACCCCCGAGAACGCAAGGCTCTGTGCGGCCTGAAAGCCAGCGGCCGCCATCGGCACCTGTGCGGGAATTGGAAGATTGGTTTGCTGGACGTAACCTTTAGAAGCTGTAACAAAGGTCGTATCCAAAGTCCAGCCATCATACTTCACCCTCAGTGTGAACCCACCGACCACATACGCCTGCCCCCAGCACCAGTTGCCTCTTTCGCCCGACCATTGCAGGGCGAAGGCGTCCGCCTTGGAGGCAGCGCTGCTGCCTGGGAATGCTGGGAGATGGTCTTGGAGCTCCTGAGCTATGAACAGTGGATGAGTAGGGCACGGCGGGAGAGGCGAAATGCAAAGTCATCCTATGGAAGAGGTACCTGCCACTCAACTCACTTCTTGAAATCATCAGGCGCTGAAAAAAAAACCGAAGGTTTATACCTGCATGCCACTGGCACCAGTAGTCCCGGGCCCCCAGCTCGACCACGCGCGCCGCAGGCACTTCTGCAGTCTCTGGACACTGCGCCGGACACTGCGGAGAGAGCCGGCCCCCAAGCGGCGACCACGCGCGCCGCAGCCCCTTCTGCAGTCTCTGAACACTGCGCCGGACACTGCGGAGAGAGCCGGGCCCCAGGGCCTCAGGCTCCATACCAATCTTCGGGTGAGCAACGTACTTGGAAGAATGACCTACACCCTGGAAGACTAACATGGACCCTGGAAACCACTGGTTGGTAGAGGAAAACACTCTTCCAGGGGGCCATAGTCAGGGTCTATGTTAGTTTTCGGGAGTGTATTCTTTCTTTTCTTGCATGGAGTTCTAAAGGCATCCCGTTAGACCCTCAATGGGTCGTGGGTTGGTCCCACCACCCCTATCGTCATGAAGCATTCCTACGAAGCCTCTGGTTCTCATGGTTTTTCCCCATGGCATCCACGCCTGAGGATCCCCATAGCAGGGGTGTCGTTGTGCAGGCGCGGGCGCTTTGGCCCCTGCGGCAGGCGCCTGTGTCACGACTGGCACACTTGGCAGTGACTGGAAAGCGACTTGTGTGTGTGTGTGCGCATGCATGTGTTGAAGCCGACATTCCTCCAGAAAGTGAGAGCCTACAATTTGTGTTGTTTCTTTCCTCCAGAATGTCCAGTTTGCACATACGCATACCTATAGGTGATTGAGCGACCGTGATGGTAGATGTGTTTACGACCCCGTCAAAAGGTTGAGCCTTTTTGGGTGGAGACGTCACACTCTTCCCCATGTCGACCTCGGCGACCTAAGCGAACAAGAAGAACGCCTACAATCAATGGAGGACACTTACCGTGCTATGATAGGCCTTTATCAATCAAACACCCAAACACGTCAACAAACCCATAAGCATTATCATTGTCACTCATTGACGACAACTAACTCATGAGTTATAACCTGGAGGTGTTGCATATTCCGCGAATAGCCACCCTGAAGAAGAACAAAGGATGAAGACTACATCCACAAAGCGGATGAGGGTCGGCTACCCTGCAGCTGTGTGGGCTCTTTGAGTATCATCTGTGTTTTAAGGTTTCACCTTGCGACCTGTGTTGACAGGGTCATCTCATTGGAAGACAAATCTGCTTTCAACACAGCGTGCCACCAGCCCCGGATGTTCCAAGCAACGGCCTGCGGATCATAGAGAGGACGTGCCTGCGAGCACATAGAACTTGTCATTGCAGTGTGGTCTAGGACCTCAGGCTTTTACACCTCCAAATACCATCACCAGCAATTTGGGGAAAGTGACTTGGGGGCCGCTTTGGGGGTGTCCCCTGCATTTTCTCTAAAACTGGTGCATCTTCGCATGTGATTGCAAGAACTGGCTCAAATCGGTTGTAGATGAAACTCTCTTGGCCATCAATCAAAGCGGGTCTTTGGAACGTCACACGGCAAATCAACAGCACATTTGGACCAATGTGGATTGGTCCTTCCGTCCCAGAATCAGAACCCTTGGTTTCCCAAAAACCCACAGTCACTGGACTCGCTGCGTTGCGTCCGAACAGCCTGTGGGGAACTGGGCATGATCGCCCCCAGGTGGATTAGTCGTTCGCGGCCTAGTGGTGGACTGGTCGGGCTCCAGGTTGAACGACCCATCCCCATGCTCCGGCAGCGCTCCAGGCTTAGCCCCCCCAAGCCTGCTGCGTACTGGGCCCGCTAGGCTGAGCGAGGTTGACCTGAACACACGGACGAGCGGAGTTCCTTTTGGGACCTACCCGCGGATATTGGAGATGTTTTTTTGGACAAAGCAACTCTGACAAAAAAACGAGAACATCTCAAAACATCGAAGAATGTTGGAGATGATTCCTTCATACTCTGTTGAACATTACAGCACCGTAGACCCCAAACAGTTGACCGCTGTAAATCTGCATCTTGAAAGATGATGATTGGAATTGTCTTTGCCAGAAGGCGGACGCAGTAGCCCAGACCGGGAGACAAATATAGAGAATTGTTATTGAGGGTTTGCCAGAAGGTGGCAGGAAAACGCAAAGGTTTTCTACCAAGGAGTTGCCAGAAGGCAGACGCGCTAGCCCAGAGTGGGCTAATGCTTTAAAAAACATGCACAAATTACCAGCAAGGAGTTGCCAGAAGGCAGACGGACATATGCAAAGATTTGCTGCTAAGTTCCCAACGGGGAGAAAAATGTACAAAGTTGCCATGGAGGGGTTGTCACAAGGTGGACACACTACCGGCTGAGGGCATCAAACACATGGAAACGTTTGCTGTCTGGGAGTGGCCGGAAGGCGGTGGCAGTAGCCCAGAGTGGGAGGCGAATGGAAAGAATTGCTACTCAGTTGCCAGAAGGTGGACACACAATCCCAGCCTGCGAGACAAAAGTATATATTGTTGTTAAGGAGTTGAAGGCACACGCACCAGCCCAAACAAATATATAGAATTGCTACTGACAAGTTGCCAAAAG
Organism: Porites rus; assembly: GCA_964035705.1. Lineage (NCBI taxonomy): Eukaryota > Metazoa > Cnidaria > Anthozoa > Scleractinia > Poritidae > Porites > Porites rus. The sequence goes on along the minus strand of CAXIVM010001872.1, from coordinate 30,703 downwards.
GCAGCCCAGAAGGGACACACCAGCCCAGACTGCGAGACAAATGTGTAGAATTGCTACTCAGGAGCTGTCAGAAGGCAGACACACCAACGTGCAGAATTGTTGCGAAGGAGTTGCCATGAGGCAAACGCAAGAGTTGCCTGAAAAGGCGCGTGCAGTAGCTCAGACTGGGCACGTGCAAAGGGTTGCTACCAAGGGGTTGGGTGCAGGAGTTGCCTGAAAGCACACACACCAGCCCAGACTGGGAGACAATGTATATAGCTGCTACGAAGGAATTTCCATGGAGTTGCCAGAATGCCAGCCAAACAAATGTACAGAGTTGCTGCTAAGGAGTTGCCACAAGGCGGACACCAACCCAGACTGGCAAACCCAATGAACATATGAGTACAACAGACGCCCAAACACTTCTGAATTCACTCTCTTTTTGCTCCTCGCCTCCTCTCCTCCCTCCTCGTCCTCCTCGTCCTCCGCCTCCTCAACGCAAGGGTCGGATGGCAGCGTCCCCCGCCGGACCTCAACCGCGAGTCAGAAGATATGCCAAATAGGACGCCAGAAAGAATGTCAGAAAAATGCCGCTCGTCAGCCACGGCCAACGGACCAACTCCAATGGAAGACCCTTCAACTTGTTGCGGTACCGGACCCAAACTCTCTTGATGGATGATTTCCAACCACCTCCAGCTTCGATCATGAGCGAAGTGATCTCAGGCACATCCCTTGAAGTTCCTCGATACTCCGTGAAGTCTGCCTGAACGAGCGCCCACGCTCCCTCCCGATCTATCCCAAGTGTCGAGAGTTTCGTGCTCATGAGATTCATGTAAAGCGTATACCTCCAAAGAAGATTTTGTCCTTTTGGAGATTGGGTTTTGCACAGTTTTTTCCGGAGCGCCATTCAAGATCAGCTGAAGTGCTGCCGGGTACCTGTATCGCTGGCTATCTGAGCTCGCTGCACCAATGGAAAAACCAGCACTGCCCGCTAGAGCGAGAGAGTTTGAAGCACTCCTCCTGTTGGAACATATTGCGGAGTTGCGTCCAAGTCGTAATCGATCTCTTCGATCTTTGCGAGCAGCGCAAAGACTTCAGTTCGGGAAGACACGCCCATGGCTCTGAAAGCTGCAGCGTATGACTCGAGAGTGTCAGAATCTTGAACCCCCTTGCCAGGGTCGCCTAGCAAGCACTGCTGGCAAGTGCAATACTCAACGATGTAATTCTCCACCTCTTTTAGCGAAAGCTCCACCACTCTTTCCGCTACGCTGGGAGCCGGCCCTGCGGAAGTTGGTCCTGCAGCCTTTGGCGCTGATTCTGCTGGGGCTGTTGGCATCAGGGGTGCCGCCTCGGGCATCGCATGAAGAGCCAGCTCACACATGCGGCGAGACAAGTCGATACATCCGTGGACTTGATGTGGGCACTTAGGGTCACCAATGTGTCCGACATCTTTGTGGGTGCCTCCTACTGAGCCAAATACTATTCTGGCTCTTCACGACCCTTGTCCATAGGTATGTTTGGACATCTTCTCGAGCGACGAAGATAGGCGTCCAAATCTATGTCGACGTGATAGTCCTCTTCTGTGGGCCGGGTTCCCAGAACATCACTTGACATCCTTCAGCGAGTAGCTCCAGTCGGGGAAGCCAAGCTCGAGATGAAGCGGCCCGCTTGATGGCATCAGTCGACTGAAGCCAAGTGAATGCTTCTTCCGCGGCCTTCTTGATCTCCACCAGAGTTGGGAATTCTCAATTCATTCTTAAGATGTGTCCGCCCTTTCTGTCACGGTGTCCGCCCTTTTCCGCTGGCCATGCAGCATTTCTTTTCATTTGTCTCCCAAGTGATTTCTTTACTTTTGTCTCCCAGGTTTGGTGCCTGCACCGCCGGTGTGCGCCCTTGTCCGCTGGCCACGCAGCATTTCTGTTCATGTGTCTTTCAAGTGATTTCCCTTTTCCGCTGGCCACGCAGCATTTCTGTTCATTTGTCTCCCAAGTGATTTCTTTACTTTTGTCTCCCAGGTTTGGTGCCTGCACCGCCGGTGTGCGCCCTTTTCCGCTGGCCACGCAGCATTTCTGTTCAATTGTCTCCCATGTGATTTCTTTACTTTTGTCTCCCAGGTTCGGTGCCTGCACTGCTGGTGTGCGCCCTTTTCCGCTGGCCACGCGGCATTTCTATTCATTTGTCTCCCAGGTGATTTCTTGACTTTTGTCTCCCAGGTTCGGTGCCTGCACTGCGGGCGTCCGCCCTTTTCCGCTGGCCATGCAGCATTTCTGTTCATTTGTCTCCCATGTGATTTCTTTACTTTTGTCTCCCAGGTTTTGCACTGCTGGTGTCCGCCCTGTTCCGCTGGCCATGCAGCATTGCTATTTATTTGTATCCTTTGTGATTTCTTGCCTTTTGTTTCCCAAACAGTTTGCTGTTATAGGGGCTCTCAATTCTTTCTTAAGATGTGTTTGCCCTTTCTGTCGCTGCTGGTGTCCGCCCTTTTCCGCTGGCCACGCAGCATTTCTATTCATTTGTCTCCCAGGCGATTTCTTGACTTTTGTCTCCTGCACTGCGGGTGTCCGCCCTTTTCCGCTGGCCATGCAGCATTTCTGTTCATTTGTCTCCCATGTGCTTTCTTTACTTTTGTCTCCCAGGTTTTGCATTGCTGGTGTCCGCCGGCCATGCAGCATTTCTATTTATTTGTATCCTCTGTGATTTCTTGCCTTTTGTTTCCCAAACAGTTTGCTGTTATAGGGGCTCTCAATTCTTTCTTAAGATGTGTTTGCCCTTTCTGTCGCTGCTGGTGTCCGCCCTTTTCCGCTGGCCATGCAGCATTTCTATCCACTTATTTCTCCCAGGTCATTTCTTTGCTTTTGTCTCCCGGGTTCGGTGCCTGCACTGCGGGTGTCCGCCCTTTTCCGCTGGCCATGCAGCATTTCTATTCATTTGTCTCCCAAGCGATTTCTTTACTTTTGTCTCCCAGGTTCGGTGCCTGCACTGCTGGTGTCCGTCCTTTCCGCTGGCCATGCAGCATTTCTATTCCTTTGTTTCCCATGTGGTTTCTTTTCTTTTGTTTCCCAGGTTCGGAGCCTGCACTGCTGGCGTCGGCTCTTTTGCGCTGGCCATGCAGCATTTCCACAAACAGTTTACTGTTGGGGTTCTCAGTGCTGTGTCCGCCTCACGGCGCCGACCTCTGACTTGCGCCTTGCCTTGCAATCCTTTACATATTTCCCCCAGCTCTGGACTGCTTTGTCCGCCTCTGCGTTGCAATCCTTTACGTTTGTCTCCCAGCTCTGGATTGCTGTGTCCGCCTCTGCCTTGCAATCCTTCACATGTGTCTCCCAGCTCTGAGCTGCTGTGTCCGCCTCTCTGGACTGTTTTGGCCGCCTCTGCTAGCCAGAAAGAAAGTCGGAAAGAGTGTCAGAAGATATGCCAAAAAGCATGTCAGAAGATATGCCAGAAAGAATGTCACAAGATATGCCAGAAGGAATGTCAGAAGATATGCCAGAAAGAATGTCACAAGATATGCCAGAAGGAATGTCACAAAGAATGTCAGAAGATATGCCAGAAAGAAAGTCAGAAGATATGCCAGAGAGAATGCCGAAGTAAGATATATCAACACATGCCAGAAAATTTGTCAGGTTGAAAAGTCATGGTGGGGATCACTCGAAGTAAAGAATTTAAACTTCTTGCCAGTCACTGGATTGTCTCAACCTGCAGGCCTACATCCCGCGTTGCGGGCGCCACTTTAACTTTTCGCTGCTTCGAGTCCGCCAGGCGTGTGGAAAAGCTCTTGCTGGGAGCATCTCCTGGACCGCCGCCTGCAAGTAGTGGCCTCAAATACGCAAAGAAAATGTTGTAAAAGAGGAGCTCCTCGGGCCACAGGAAAGAATCGCAGTCTCGCAGATACCACATGATTATAAGGTTTCTCATCTCCCTCAAGCGCACCTGCAGCAGGGGATGGATGAGCAAACGCAACCAAATGCAAACCCTGGGCCAAGCAACTCTTGTGGAGTTGTTCTTCCAAGCCTTGTGTTCTTCATAGCTTGCAGCTTCTGACTTGAAAAGGATGCGCTCATGCCACATCTGCACATACATGCATGTGCCAAACCAAGGCGATGCCAATGAGCATTGCACGGATTTCCCGCGCAGCTGGCGATCTAGGCGAGCTCGCGTGAGATTGGTTTTCCATGGTCTTCCTAGTCAGCCGCCTCTTCGACGGTTGAGTGGAGAACACTCTTTGCCAAAGGACTCCAGCAAGATGTTGAAGAAGCCTGCCGCGGACATACAGTTGGAACTCTTGGTTGTGGTCAGAAGGCCACACTGCAGGGCAAACTTTCGGACGCGTCGGTACAAGGACTTGCCAGCTTCGCCTTCAGCTATTTAATGGAAACTTAGCGCAGGAAACTGGTATAGGGGGTCTTCGGTGATGGTCACCCATGCGCAAATTGATCTCGCTTCAAAGGTGCACCTGAGCTAAAGACCCTGCGGGGTCGATCAAACAACAACGATCCCGCACGGTTGCAAGCCCAATCATCAATGAGGCTCAACTCTTCACCTTTTGTTCATCCTACACTTGCAAAGGTGCTTCGCGCCCAAGCATGTGGCGCGACCTTGCTCACCACTGCGCAACACAGCTATAGGTGGCCATTCCTTACCCACAAGGATCCATTCACACACGGCGCCCGATCCAGAAAAAGTTCGATCAATATCAATGGAACACCTGTCAACAAAAACTTGCCAATCATTTCATTTGCTTCCAGTGTGCAGCTAGCTGCTTTAGCCCTCGACTCACCACCCTACAAAACTGTCTCAGAACATATGACCGCACAGGGCCTCTCAAACCAGCCCAGACTGCAGACAAATTGTAGAGTTGCTACTAACGAGGTGCCGGAAGGCGGCGGACACTAATGCCTGACCACAATGAGACACGAAACGGCAAACTACGAATGAAGTGAGCGAGCGAAAAGAGCATAGGACCTGGGCGTGCACGAACTTACATGCAAACAGTCTCTAAGTTAAGAGGGTGCTGCATGAGCAACACGAAATGCCTCAAGACAAATCGGCCAATTAATCTGGGAAAGTGCTGCGAAGTGGTCCCTTAGCGGGAAGTTGTGCAAGAAAAGCCTGGAAGGCGGAAACTGCAGCGTGCTCAAAAACACACCTGGCCCCTATGCCAGAACGGGAAGGCCGCGAGTTCAGCCGGGAACACGGACGATCCCAGGTTCCTCTCAAAGGTCCTAACCGCGCTTGCCATCATACGAATCTGAGCGATAATAGGGGCAGGCTTGGCCAACTCATTACCTTTAACATTCCTAACGCAATATGCGAATCTGGATTTGTTCTTACCGCCAACACTCAAGCCGAAGCCAGAATATTTACAAAAGTTCCAACCAAGCTCTAGCCATGAAGGTGTTGCAAAGCTGGGGAGCCTTAACATCTGTCTACTCCATTTCAAGCTACAAATCCACTGCCAAAGCTTTTCCAGGTAGATGGGATCATCAAGTGAGTCACCCGACGACGCGAGACCGGGTAAGCGAACCACTGGCAAGAATGTCAACATACGCCAAGTCGTCAGAACACAACGTTCCAACTTCTTTCGAAGGAGAGCCCTTCTTATTTTGGAGAAAAAAAGCACACTTGGTGTGAAATTCTTCACTGACAGTATTGTGGAGAGAAAGAAACTCCAGTGAAAACAACTGAAGGGCACGATAACGAGCCATACCCTCAAGCTCTTCAAAGTCTAAGTGAGCTTTAACCTTCACGATCTCCAACTGAGTTGACAAAGCACTTAAACATCTTAAACTATCCAACTATCCAGATTGGAATCCTGGTTAACATACACGAGTTGGACACCATCTTCCCGTGCTCCTTCCGCCGACCGGGACGGCCGGGGGGTGACCGCGGCGCCTGCGGGTCACCATAGCAGGGGTGTCGCCCAGCAGGCGGGTGTGCTAGACCGGCTGCCTCGGCAGGTGGATCAGGTGGTTTTTGATTCCAAGATCATTCAAGGCTTTCAGGTACCGAAATGCCGGGCACTGGACGTTTTGATGGCAGTCTTGCCTGGGCCACCCTGATGAGCGCTTACCATCTAGCTCGTTGATGTAGTATCGTCTGTAAATATTTACCAGAACATGAGAATAGTACCACACCCCTTCTAGAACCCCTTAGTTGCGGAAAGCATCATTAACAACCTTCTGGTTCTTACCACCCTCACACAACACCTACAACATCGCTCGTGCTGCCACCGCCTGTGGATCATAGCTGGGCATCGCTCGTGGAGCCGCACCGCCCGCATGCACCTGCTGGAGAGGTTCTCCGGTTTTTCCGGCTGTAAACCCTTCTGGGAGCTGCTTCACATACAGGCATACAACACCACAGTGGGTAGGAACCACTTGACTTGAAGACATGCTCGTGACCCATTATCAAAACAACAAGAGCCAAAAAAGACACTAAGGAAAACAACGAGGTACAACCACAAACAAGCAAACAAGCAAAACACGGCAGTCTGCATGGTTGGTTGAAACATGATGAAACATGCATAAAACCGCAGGGAAAGTTGCATCGAGAAGGAGGTCAGTTTGAGTGTAATGTGGTCATGAACGACTTGAATGCAGTCTTCCAGTTGTGCGAGGAAATTTTGATTGTTTTCGTACACGTTCGCAGGCTCACCGGTGCGCACGAGTAGACATCGGACATCGGGAACAAGAGAATCTCTTGATGAACATGAGAAACGTTCTCAAAACAACGGGTTTCACCCTAAACAGGGACGACCCACTTTACTACAAATAGTTGCATTTAAACTTTTGAGGAGCCTCTGGATCTGACGGTCGCGTGCTGCGGCCTCCTTGTCACAACTTCCACAAAGCTTGCTCGAAACACATTGACAGTGAACTCGAGTCATTAGCCTTCTGCCGGAACATCCCTTCCGGAACACTGTCCTTCCAAGGAATTTAAGATTCAGCAGGTGTACTGCGAACAAGTTCATACGTATGTTCGATTGGCGCACAGCAAGGAAGCAAATGAGCCAAGGCTGCCCTTTGCAGCCTTGTGTCCGGTGCACAACTTCACGCCATCCGCAAGCTGCTTGCAAACCGACCGGTGGAATCACTCTCTGCCCCCGGGAAGGCAAGCGAAGCCTGTCTGCTGTACCCGGATGTTCCATCCCTATGGATCCACTGCCACCAAACCAGGTCGGTACGGTGAGCAGTGTTTGACAGTGTTATGTATAGGCGCCAGGAGGTCGTGTCCCAAGTACCGAACCAGGTCGGTACGGTGGCAGTGGATCCGGCATGGAATCCGCGGTCCCTGACCAACTCCAGGACTATCCCGATCCCGAGTGTCGTTGTGGCCGCGAGCGGCCAAGGCGAGCATTGTCGTTGGCAGTGATTTTGAGCGCATGCGCGCTTGGCGCACGCAAAGCTCCCGGTGCTTGCGTGGGCTGGATGTCCAGTCGCATCAAATTGGAGAGCAGCTAGAATACTCACACATCTAGCAACATGGATGGTGAATCTGACTATAGAACCTTGTAGATGCTGTAGGAGGTCTTCGGCAACTGGTTACACTAGCGAAAATTTGATGCTTCTTGTCATCGTGCTTTGATAGCTATTCTGGAACTAGCCAACAACGTTTTTCTTTTGAGATGTTTGGGTCTATTTATTTCATTGTCATTGTTTTTTGAACATCAGTTTGTCGTGCATGTGAGCCGTTGGCATGCGGTTTTCCGCTTTCCGCTCAGAGACAGGATACCTTTGCCATGTTCACACCTACAAGCAAGAGCTCCGATCTTCAATTGTTTTCAGAGGCACAGCGCCTAGCGCCTTCGCTGAGTTGGGCTCCCTCACTTTACGCCGAGAAGCTGCAATGTCCTTAGAGTCCGGCTCAGTCACTGCGCCCACCAAAGCTGCTGGAGAACAGCCCTGTAGCCTCCCACGCTCAATGACAACAACTGTGGCTATACAGAAGGATGCCAGTTGGCAAAACATTCAGTTGTCCTCCTGCATTGAAACAGGCATGCGCTGCTGTAGTGCAAATCAACGGAGTAAACATCGCCGGCAAATCGCCGGAACGGGAGTCGCGGGCTGTCGTGTTTCCAAAATCGTTCTTCTCTCTTGACATCGTGCTTGGGCGTTGTTCGGCATTTGCTTTGATGCCTGGATGCGCCTACCGGCACTAGAGGTGATTCTCGGGCCTTTTTGCGCGGAGCGGTAGGCTGCAGCATAGTACTCTTGAAAACGACCTCTGAGTTAAAGCTGTAAGGGAGAAGCATGGCCCTGGTAAGTTTCAATGAGTTATCCTGGCTTTGATCCTCACCTCGAATCAGTTAAGTTCCTGTCTCATGTCTCATGTCCTCCTCACTTACAAACTCCATGTTGATCTTGAGATTGTTTTCAAACATGAGATGCATCTGACCAGTTCATTCAGGAAGAGATGCATCCGGGGTGTCAAGATTGGAACACTTGCTCCGGTGAGTTACTGACCCTGTTGGACTTCTATTGGATTAGCTATTGGAGCCCTAGAGCCCTCAGTGGAGGACTAGACTGCCATTCAAACATCCGCAGCATAGCAATCCCCGTGGCAAACCCCTCCCATAGAAAACACGCAACGCGCAGGGTCGATCTGCAACATGAACAACATGAATATATACACCATTAATACCAAGAAGACAGTCTTCGGGACTACGCCAAGAAAGAAGATCGGCCTTCAAACAAGGGCCTCAACTATCCGGGTGAACACCGACAATCCGAAGACCTTCAACTAGTCTTCTAAATCTGTTGGTCACTTCTATAGGATTCTGACTGCAATCATGGAAGTGGATGTTTTGGGCCCCTTGGAAGGACCGATGTTCCTCTACCCGCAGACTGTGCGACCGTTTCCTCGTTCACGCCCCCTTGGTCAAAACCGGATTTCGAGTAGGTCATGACCACTACATACCACTACCATCCACTACCCTATTTTATCCTCTACCCTAAGAATCTGGGCCCTCAACTACATAGGGTTTTGAGGGTCCGGACCCCTGCTATGGAGGGTCCGGACCCCTGCCATGGAAGGCCCAAGAATGCTTGGGGTACCAAGAATTGTTGGAAGATGTTGGGGAGGGTAGTCCTCCCTGCGGAAATTCACAGATCTTCCGCCCGGTGGAACCGCCTGCGGATCCCCATAGCAGGGGTGTCGCTGGGCTGGAGGACCAGCCAGGCCGGCAGCACCCTGCAGTGCAGGACTTCGGGTGATTGTTCTGAGGGTGGCTGGATCCTCTTCAGTATCAGTAAGGGGTCACTCCCTATTGATAACGGAGCCGCATCGCCCAAAAGCGGATTGAGTGGGTGGGGAAGGATGTCTTTGGGACGGATTTCTCAAGAACCCTTCCAACCAGGTCACCATTTGGGGGGATCCGTTGAGAATTACTCTTATTTGGGGTAGTATGTCCACTGGGACATACACTGGGACCCAAACCTCAAACACTCTATACATGTCGTTTTTTGCTCTCACAACCAACTTGTCACCCAACTATGTCAGGTTGACTTTCTTTTGCTCTGTGCCTCGTAGCGTTCGTAGCGCCCGTTCGCTGGGGAGGGTTGACGTACGCCCACTCCGGCGGGAGACGCAGCCTGCAGTCGGAGTGCAGAACTTGGATCGTGGATGATTTCGCTGTGCGTCACGATGTCCTGAATTTTGAGATGATTGATTTAGCAATTGCAGCAAGGATGATTTGGCTGCGCGTGGTTTCAGAGTAGATGGCACTGGCACCCCAAGATGACTTTTAGGATCTTTTAGGTGGGGGTCCATATCGAATTTTGGGATTGCGCCATCTACATCATCTACTCTCAATCCACTGTATAAGCCTGTAGTAGCAAGCATCGATGGTATCTGTGGCCCATGCGTCAACCGTCATAAACTCATCATGAACAGTGACTGGGAGAGCCGCCCCAAAGCCGCCCAGTTGGGCTTCCCAGTTGGGAGGATTGCAGCACCAACAAAGTCAGACAAATCAAAATGACATCGTGAAAAGAGAACTCCCAAGGGCTCCAAGTATTCCGAGCAGGTGTTTGAGGTGGGTGCCAGGGTCCAAATGTCTGAGGAGGTACTTGGCCTACAGTAGATCCTAGATCATGAAAATATAGTAGATCCACAGATACCACCGTACTTGGACCCTACAGTAGATCCAACACTTGGCCTAAAGCGGCCAGGCTTTTAGACACGAATCTTCACCAGCCATTCTTACCACAAATGCAGCCATCAGTTCTCGTCGACCAACCAGTAGCAGCCCATACACTAAGGGTCCAGCAACCCTACGTGCTTCGGATGAGTCGAACGGAGGTGAACATACTTTCCTGAAAATGGTCGTTGCCGCCGAGTCGAAACATCCGAGAAACGGGATGGTCGAGGCAAGGCCGGGTTTCAGACTCCGAATTCATGAGCTTTCGTAAGGACCCCCCCCGCTTTGGGGGATTCTTGCAAGCCACAAGCAGCGGGTCTTTCTTGGTTGTGACGCAAAAGGCCGAAGATCATCTTAAACTGGAACAAAAGAAACTATTGACATATGCATACACACTTGGATTTGCTGAAGGATCCGTGATGATCCGTGGAAAAAGAATACGCCCCTTTTGATTTACTCATAGGGATATATTTAAATAAGATCTCCTTAAGCAACACCAGGCATAGCCGTGTTCAAAGGACCACCTTCTCCCTGGCCCTCATCTCCACATTCTCTTTTCGAACAAAATATAATAAACATGGCCTGAGGTCCCGCCTCCTGAGGGACAGCGGCCACGCCAGAAGGCAAGCGGCTTGGATGAACCACCTGCAAGCAGCAGGTCTTTGCGTTTAGGTCATCTCGTTCGGCGGCGGATTTCTGGCCTCAAGCGACCACGGACCTTGGAAGGAAGGCACAACGAGCCATCTTCAGAATCGTCAGAAACATAGGCCTCTCACGCAACTGACCCATTTCCCGTGCGCATTTCTGGAGCATCCCAAATGATGACGCGGACATTCCAGCACGTCAGGGTGGCGTGGCGTTGTTGTTTCTATGGCTGTGAATCCGCCAGTGCTTCCTACCGGGCGAGTCCAAACCGAAAGGACGACCTCCAAACACCTGCGCCTGGGGGGCAAGGACATACACAGCTACTATATAGAAAGGACTGAGTCACCGCGGGGAACAGCACGGTAGTCATCTAAGAGCGACAAGGAACAAGGAAGTCATATCGAACATCTCTTCCTGAAGGGGATTCACGCATGGGGAACTAACACGATATCAGCCTAGCACCAGGCCCAGGCCGTGGGATTCACGACCGCATGCCGCATGCCTTCACATTCCCTTCCGTCCATGTGCCTCCAACATGCGTGCAGGGGAGGCCCCACGAGCGCCACCGACCGGCGCCTGTGAAGGGTCAAACACCAACCATGAGAGGGTCTGCAGCATGCGAGGGTCGTAGCCCTCCAGGTTCTGCAGGTTTGCTTGGCAAGGATGTCAAGGCAGCCCTCCAGGTGCTGGAATTCCACTCTATTTCCATTTGAGGCTTTGAATCATGGAGGTTGTTTCTGTAAAGTGGATGTCCCCAAACACTCCAATGTGCCCGATGTGCTTGGCATACCGTCTGTGGAATAGGTGTTGCTTCTTTGGTTCCTCACTAGTCCTTCGATCACTTCGTAAGCTGGTTGAACTGTACAAATATGGTCCGGATGTTTCACTTGGACCCCCTTTTCATCGTTCCTCACAATGAGGAAAACCCAACAGCTTGGGATTCCTGAAGTTCTCCGAACGAGTCCAAGTCCACTGCGAGTCCCACGTAGCGAGTTGAACTTACCATCAATTGATTCTCTGTCTCCATAACTACTAACCGCAACTATACCTCGTCCATCCTTGTCCCATCCTTGCTGTTTCGCTGGTGCCAACGACTGTAGATTATATACAGTTGCTTTAACCAACGCCTCCGGCCTCCAGTTTGCTTTGAACAAATGACAGGATAGATAAATGGTTTAATGATCCATCCATCATGATAAAACTAATAATCTGTTCACTCGCAGTGCCGACATCTCGTAGCGGGACTGCGGCGAAGGCGCCCGCCCGGCGGGCGCCATTGCCTGGCCATTCCCAGCAGGCGGGTCAACTTGCCGCGCCACCCAATCCAGCTAAGAAACAATTCCCAAACACTCCATGTACCAGGGCCCCCGGGCCTTGGGGTGGTTAATGGACACCCCTGAACCTCTAAGGAGCTATTGTTAGACACCCGCCCATGGCCCGGTGGCCTAGGTATGGAATATTAGACCAGATTGAACACTTAAAACCACCCCTGCCCTGATCGCGGGTCATATGCCGGTCCCAGACAGGTCGTGTCCGGGTTGTGCCAAAATCATCTATGAACACCACATTTGATGCGCCAAATCTATATAAAGAGTTGTAAGTTATAAGTCTTATAAGCCCATCTAAGCACTCATTCGAAGCCCTCCAAGCTGATCCCCCCCAAACCGCTCTTCACACCCTCGCTCCCCGCTCGCCGTTTTCGCTCCCGTTCCTCGCCACGGCCAAAGCGACCCGTTTTTCAGGTCCCCCACCTCCGGCTTGGCCACCCGTGCGGGCGACGGAGCCCGGTTGGGAGCCTGGCTCGCGGCGCGGTGTTTTGGCTTGTAGCCTTAGGGATCCCAAATGTCCACATACCTTCTCAGGTTCCAAACGCGCTTGCTTCCTGGGTGTCCAATTTGGAGACCTATATATAGATCCTATATATAAGTAGGCTTGTCCAGCCAGGTGACCCGTTTTATCAGCAGCTGGTGCGGTACGAACCTCCAAAGCTACAGAACAGTGGTGCGGTTACCGTGGATCCATAGGGTGCGACATCGTCTATAGACGTCTACAGACGTCTACGCATACTTGCACTGGTCTAACATGGTCTAGCAAATCGCAGTGCATCGGAATGATTCACATGATGGGATGATCATGAGACGAAAAGAGACATGACATACCGGCTATGAGATAGCCATAGATAGCCGCTTAGAGGTTCAGGGGTGTTCGACCATCTCTGGTGGGTCTAGGAAAGAAGCCTGTAGCCTGTAGCAATATAGACAAAACCTGTAGCCCGTAGAATGTGGGGTGTCCTGTGGCAATTTGATGTGGCAAGTGTACCACCAAGGAGTCGCCAAGGAGTTCTCCTGTTGCCTTGGATCTTTGAAGGCAATCTGATTGAGATGCACCCGTGGACAAATACTTGCATGTTACTCAACAAGCCTTCCAATACGTCCCCAAACAGCACAGCACTGTCATTCAGAAACAACCTCCAGAAAAAAACAGGGTGGCAAACTCATGTTTTTGCAGGTGTTTTAAACATGTTGATCTTCAGAACGACCGCATGTGACCAAAAAGTATCACTTGATTTTAATGAACAAACAGGCACCACTCCTGCAAATAGTGTACCAAGTCATGCCAAGTCTGCATCTGAACTTCTCCGAACTATGTGTGACATGCTCAACTCCTGTGGCTAAGCTATACACGAATCCACCCCGAGTCGCATCGAAAAACGCCCATGCAGCCACCTCGTTCCAGGAGAGGTTAATGGAGCTGGGCCCCCCAGGAGATTGTGAGACTCGATATCCTCCGCAAAGTGCGGGAAAGAAGGTGCATGGAACAAAAAACACCCAGGGACCCAGGGAGAGGGGTCAACGGTGAGGCCCAAAGTGCGTCAATATAATTAAGTAGCGAACGTACGGGCCAGGATTTTAGTGCCGGATGTGGGTCATGAACCCGATATTCCCAAGCTGCTTCAGTTTCCGTACCCAAGCTGCTTCAGTGGATACAATGTCAGCAACTCGATCTCCAGGTCTGTGAACAAAAAATACTGTATCCTTCTCTTTGATATACACCAGGGGCTCTTCAGAAGGGGTGCTGTGGGGGGGTATGAATTTCACTCTCCACACACCACAAAACACTGCACATAGCCATAGCGTGGGTTTTGTAAAGGCACTGGCCAAACATTGCGACTAGGCTGTTGGTCGCCAATCGGCCCACCTCAAAGAGTGAGTGGTGCGAGAACCGAGTTGAACCGGATCAACCGATCAAACGGTTGGGTCCATCCACCCATCTCCGCACCCGAAGCCCGGAGCTAAACCGCGGCGGCCGAAGCCTCGACCCGATGCGCGATCCGAACGGCGGACGGCGGACGGCAGGCGCAGCTCCTTGGGGCTTCTTCGGCCCCGTGAAGTTCGGGTCGTTCCTGATCCGCTCCGAGGGGAGGCCGAAAGGGACGGGGGGGGGTCTTGTTCAGGTTCTTGCGTGGGAAAAACCGAGGTGAGAATGGGCAAAAGACACGTGCTCAGTCTTCAAAGATGAAGGTATTTGCTTCAATCCAAAATGGTGGGAGTGTGTCAATCAATCGTTTGAGAGTCTACATTCAGCGCCAAAAGGGGTGGATGAGGTCAGGAGGTTTTGCACCGATGAGGTCGGGCAAAAATCAACTGTTTGCGTGCCAGGCTGTCCTACAAGTGTCCCATCTGACCCGGGTCCAAACCTGCTCTTTGTGCTCCCTTACCTCCTTGAGACTTGAGTAGTGTGAACTTGTATCACCAACTCCAGTAAGATGCGGTCAAACTGACCTGTAGGGTATAGTTGGAAAGAATTGACATGTGATGACAATCTACTATAACAGCTATAACATCCTGGCTTGGTTGGGGGTTTGCTAGACCGTGACAGGCAAATAGGATTGACCCATTGTCACAAGAGCAGCCCAAAGCGTTAAACAAATGGCTGGGAATGTTGATGCGGGTGTCTATTTTAATACAGAGAGATCCCCAACCAATGGGTTTTGGATGGTTTTGGTCTATGTTCTTTCTTCCAGGGGTTCGAACTGGCAAGTCTCCCGGTTTTTGATACACGCCTGGGCGTGCCTTTCGCCGCCAAGAGTCTGTTGCTGGTGCACCACGATGTTCCGTTGCACGTTGTTGGACCTGGGTGGAAACGCTCGTCGCTGGAGAAGAGCAGGCGGAAACGCAGTCCCTCAAGAGCTGTTCAGGGCAGGTCGGAAGTTGGAAGGCTCAAAACAAAGGCCTGCTTCTAAGCTGAACTATAGGTATGAGCGACATGTTGCGTTGAACTATATTGGGTGGTGGAATCCAAGGCGATTTCCAATGAATCAGTATAGAGCTTGATCATGTTGGTTTGGTTGTTGCATTCCATAGACCTCTCTTGACCTGTCGAAGACTTGATCACAATGACGTTGAAGCTGTCAGCTCCATGGTGCCATGGCAACAGATGGCCACCCAACCCGAGCTGGTTTCTTGGACCATATTTTTGCAAGGCTCTTCCACACAGGTAGGGGCAAAATCCCTACATATCCCTTCAAAAGTTTCACCTGGTTGCCACCCACATCCTCATAGCTCAAATCCAACAGCTGCCAGTCTTAAGCCCAATTCGATTTTGTGCCAATGACAATTCCCATCACTTCAGTAGCTTCAGCCTCCAACGATTCAGCCTGCATTCTTTTTCAACTGCTCCAGTCTTAAGCTTCAGCTCGGCCGACACCGGATCCCACTGCGCTCGGTCCCTGCCGGATCCGCGTGGAAGGTCCGGTCCCTGCCATCCTCGAGGCATTTCTTGCCCAAGTCCTAAGGTCCAAGCGTGAGAGATGGCAGGTGACTTTCTCCGCCACACGCTTCATCATCTCCCAACTAATCACCACCCACGTGCACGGCCTATTCTTACGCAGTAGAAGACGGTCGAGGTGATCTCGAGGAAGACGCCGCGATACAGTCCGGCTGTGCCATTCAAACCTGCTCCTCAGTTGGATGTGGCTCAAAATGTCTTGCAACATGGCAACTTGGGGCTCTCTAGAAAATCCGCCCCAAAGTCCGTTCTTCATGTACTTACGAGCAACTGTTGAGGTATATATATATATATTCATCACTCTCTGTTGTGGTTCGAGTCCTCCAATTAGTTTGTTATATATACTCCTTTCTTTGAGCTGCGACATCTGACGAGTTGTCTTCCTGTCGAATACTCCGTGGCCATGCAGGGCAGCAAAGGGTTCTGGCCAGTCCCTCGATTCGACTGGCAAACATGTTTGACGACATTCCCCAGATCCCCGCCAAGCATCCACGATCCAGGTGGCGTCCAGGAGGAAGGTTTCATTCATCTCGAAGCTGTTGCCTGCTTGGGATCAAGGAAGCGGCTACCAGTACCAACCCCCCCCAGCAAACAAAAGGAGTCAACAACTTATCAAGAACTCGATGCCCAAGTCTTCACTGGGTCAAGAAATGTTAGAAAAAACACAAACGTTGACTGCCCCAACTGCTGAGAACTATATGTAACTATAATCGAAACAACCAAGCCAATGCCCTGATAGTTCTGAGCTGACACCGGAACCCCCTTTCGCCAAGCCACTGAAGAGCTCTCCATCTTTGTGCCGGACATAGGAATCCTGCAAACACCCGGTGTCTGCTGAGTGGTGTCACCCTCCCACATCCATCTGCAGTGGTTTCAGAGTAGATGGCACGGCAGTTTGGTGGTTTATATGGAACCCCATCTAAAAGACATGCAGGGGTGCCAGTGAATAACACTGCAAATGCCTATACCACTATGCCTACCTGAACCTAATGCAGGGGTCCGAACATGGAGATCCTCAAGTAGTGGAGGGCAGTCTATTGGTCCCTTGGAGACTCCGTTGAAGGTGCAAGTCTCAAAAACCTTCCAAAACAACCAGGCCCTACGGATCCACAGACCGAACCTGGGAGACTAGGAATATGCGCCAGCCATTGTCGGGTCCAATGATCTTCGGTTCGGTGGCAGTGGATCCATAGGGCATGGTCAAACATCTTGGATTTCAATTCATGCTTCCGGCCGCTGCTGACCACCTCCGGCCATCTTGGCCACCGACACACCGCGCTGACCGACCGACACCGGCTCGGTGACGGACGGCTCGACGAGCCGCGTCGCTCCGGAAAGTTCACGGCGCGCAGCGACACCCGGAGCTCGTCGCCCGCGGCCAAGCCGGGCAACGCCATCCAGGTGGCGTCCGCAGCGAAAGAGCCACTGGCAGGTGCCGAGAGCCTTGGGGAAGGTTTGTTTGGGGTGCAAGGATGTGCAAGGTGCGAAGGTGCGTCTTTTTTTTCTGGGGGGAGAAGTGGCTGACCTCCCAAAACCGAAGAGAAAAGATACTGAAGTGTTTCAAGACACCTCTTGATTTGGGTACACCCCCCCGCTGCACCCCAAAACCTCTGAGATCCTCTCAGTGATGTGGAGTTTGCTGGTTTTTGGGGCCACCTCCTGCAAGCTTGGATTCGAAAACACCTCTTCCCCTCCCTGCAGCTTTGCCCGCTTTGCCCACCAAGCCGCTCCAAGCGCCCCTCCCGGTGCCGCAGGAAACGTCCCTTCTCGCCCTCAAGGCTGACCGTGCCGCCAGGGCGAAAGCCTACACGGCAGGTGAACACCTGCACAGCCAGGTTGTCCGCCGAATAGGATGGGGTGATGGAGGGAAGAGGAAGATGTGCCACTTGAAGTGACTCTGGGTTCATGTTGTCGGGCTCAAGATGGTTCAAGTTCATCCAAAGCGGACACATACATGCATGAATCATCAAGCGGTAGGTGGAGGAGTTCTAGGACATCCTTCACCAATGGAAACATTGTCCCTTCTTGCAGTTTTCAAGACTCTGTTCAAGGTGTAGAGAATGGAGTATGTCGTGAATGATGAGGCTAAAGCTTTGGTGACCATGATCGGCGAACTGGAGTGACACACCGCAAGACTCAACAACAAACTGTTGGATGTGTTTCATTTGGCAGATTATGGCATAATTATACATACGTGCACTATATTATATCAAAGCAAAGCTCCTGGGAGCCATACGGTCGCCGGTGCCTGATCTGTGGCCTTGCTCAGCCGCCCGTCGTAGCCCAGGAAAGCATCCCAGCCCTGGCCGTCGAGACGGAACAAAGCTACGTCGAGGAGCTTGACGCGGAGCCCGCGGGGTGCTGGTTTTTCTCACTGGCCTTGGTCCACTGAGGGTATCATTTTGGAGTTCCAAAGGAAACACCTGAGCCTTAATATGAGCCTGGCTGGATGTCAAGTCCTGGCTGAACCTTCGCTCTGGGTGTGAGAATCCTGGCAAGCTCTAAGCTGGGCAAAAGAAGTGGACGCCTTGTTCATCCTTGCTCAATGTTTCAAAGATGGATGGCCTAGGACAGGTGATGGTACTGCACCTGTAATTCTGCAGGACGTACTTGGAACTCACTACCAAAAGCTGCTTCTGAATGTATTTCTATTCCTTGCCACACCACCCAGCCAAATGCTCACTCACTTACTGCCAGTGCTCAAAAGCTTCTCAATGATACTGTAACATCTACTGCAAGAGAGATATGGATTTCCTTCGCGCGACCAAACACCCGAATCTGCTTCCCTCTCGCTTCTCAGCCAGCCCTTTTGATGCAGTCCACTTGGAACCAGAATATCTGAAAATATGAAGTACTATGAAGTGCTCTTGAAGTGCATGTGGAGAGTCCAATGCCAAGTACAATGCATCAAACTTGTCGAACTTTACATATGAAACTTAAGCGCCAGCAATCCTGAGACCACAGCAGCCTCGAGTGCTTGCACTCAATTCACAAACCATCTCTACGCCAGTCATATGACCTGTGGGCAGTCATATGACCCAGCCAGGATAGTGCGCAGGTTGAAAGCCCCCTTTTGCAATCATGTGTGAAGAAGTGCAGCCCAAATGCAGTGTATAGGACCAATACCAACTCATCAAACAAGGAGAGCTTGATTCCGCTGAACTGCCCTGGCCAGTTTTTGTGTGATTCAGCCTTCAGCCCAACGCATTTGACCTGACTTGCACTGCACCTTCCTGCCATGACATAGCCAGTCGTACTCAGCAGTGTTGGCTCCTCACCTCCTCCCCTCACATCTTTCACCAGGAATCGGATCTTGGATCATGGCATCCGGGCAACGTCTTTCGAAGATACGTTGAGCAACCCATTCAAGAACACAACCTCGTCGTTGTGGCGTAAGCTGAGAGAGGGGGCAACCACGAATACAGTTTGAGTCAATGACACCTCTTTCAATCACCAGCAGCTTTCGAGGAGGACAAAGGGATAGCCCTGACATGGCACACACATTTACTCCAGGAAACAAAATCAGGTTGGGAACATAGTCCCCTTGACAAACTCCACAAACTCATGGGCACTTCGGTGTGCCTTGAGCCAAGTCAGATCAGTGATTCTCAAGAGAAAGGTCGCACACAATCAATGTCTCGGAGCATGTCGTAAAGGAAAGACGTCTTCTTCTCGGGGCCATGCCTTCCACTTCCAAGTGATCCGTTCCTCAGAGTGTCCACCCATAGAATGGCTACGGAAGTCTTAAGACCCCACTCTAAACCCTTGAAAAGAAAGAACAAACACGTGTCGACGTCGGTTCCAGAGTGATCTCAGATTGATCTCAGCTGGTCGCCCGTGTTGACCAATACATCCGGGTGAGGAATCGCATGAACAACTAGCCAGTGTTTTGGGAGCTCCCGGTGATTCTGGATTCCATCTGGATCCCGAACTCGCTCCCTCCTAAATGCTAGACATGGTTAAACAATGGTCGACACAACAAATGCGTTTAGTCTCTTGTACCCAAGGGTTTCTCGAAGATGGAGAATTCATTTGTTGGCATCTTCACGATCCAAGCATGTTGACCTCAACAAAGTACACCACCAAAATCAACCGATTTTGGGTCTATTCACTCTGTTGACGAACGCAGCTTCGTCCTCTTTTTGCTCCTTCCTGACCTTCTGCAAGTTCGTCCTTGGACCACTGACCATGACGGAGGAGAGCCGACCTGACCCCACCGCCTCAGGTCAGTTACCACACCACGGAGGCCACATGCTGGCTCCCCAAGCTCAAGAGCTTCTCAGTCATTGCATCGACGGCAACAGAAACATTGGTCGCCTTTGCAGGACCAAAGAGCCGAATCGCCTTGCCACTCGCTGAATCATATTGAAAAATGTGCAATGCACTTGGTGTATCCAGTGCCAAATACAACATATCAAATGTCCCGGAGCTCACCGCATGAAAGTGGCACATCCATCCATTTCCAGACCACGCTAGCCTTGCGGACTTGCATTTGATTTGCAAACCATCTCTGTGCCAGTCGTTTTGTGATTTGGAGACTCTTGAAGCGGAACTCTCTGAGCTAGGATGCCTAAGCAAGTCTACTACTTCTTGCACCACTCGCTGAAACAAAAAGCTACGCGCTGCGGGTGTGAAAGAGTTGAATGGGTGCTGTGCAAAGGCTTCACCTTGGAGCTTCGAAGAAACTGACTGAGCGCGCTGCTGCAAAACTTCAATCACCAAATCATCTGAAGTCTTGAGATGGGCTATGCACTGACCTGACTGCTGTAGTTTGTTGAGAAGTGCACCTTCTGCCTCTCTCCATTCAAGGCCTCTAGGAGCATAATAACCCAAATATGCTCCAGCACAAACTCTCTTGGCAGCACCAGTTGGCAGCCCGCTGCGGCCATCATGAGTAAAAACATGCAGCCCGGAAGGACCGTAGAACACCAAAACCAATTCATCAAACAAGGAGAGCTTGATATTTTTGAACCGTACCAGCCACTGTTTGGATGACTCGACCCACACCATTTGAGCTGACTTACACTGTACCCTTCTGCCATTGCGAAGCCAATCATATTCGGCACAGTACAACCCACGTTTGCTGTCATCACACCGCTGTCCCGGAATAGGATCTTTGATTGCGGAATTTGGATACAGTTTTTGAGATACATTTCGAGCCACTGCTGTCAGCATGCCACCCCGAAGTTGTGGTGCGATCGTGGAAAGAGGGCAACCAGCATAGGCAGCAGCAGTGACTGAGGCCTTCCCCACATCTCTAGCAGCTTCCAAGGAAGACAAAGGGATGATGATGGCATTCCGCAGGCCTGGACTCCACCACCAAGCAGCACACAAAACGCATAGTTTCTTTGCTACACGCCAAGTCCACGCCATCAGAAAGCACGGGAGTAGTGCTGGGAGTCTGGGGAAATTGAGCCAGCTACACGTTCAAATTCTTGTCCATTCAAATTCGTCTCACTCCGCAATACCGGGGGAACGTCTTCCAAGTGAAGACAGGACCACGGATTACACCACGGATGACACCAAGAAAACGAATCAGCTGTCGAACTGAGCTTCTTGGTCCGTCCAAACCACCAGCTGGTCCAACTCGGACGTGAGGGGCTGGTCCAAACCACGTCGGATGTCCGCGGGTCTGCGACGCGACGGGCGTAGCAATGCTCTAGCAATGCTGGTTGCATCGATCGGCTGTGTCGATGGGCGACCGCAACATCCGGCTACAAGACCGGAGCATGACATGCATGTGATTCAGTCCCAGACGTCCCAGTGCCCAAGAAATACCCCGCTGAACACTCACATGGACGCAGAACATCAACTGGTGGAGAGGGAAATCGTCTTGGAGGGTGCCATTTTGACCCGGGTCCATGTGAGCATTCGGGAGTGTAACAGGTAAAATGGTTGTGGACGCACTGTCCTAGTTTTGAAGTTTGTTTACAGCAGGTAAACAATGGTAAACTTGGTAAACACATCTGATGACCAAAGGACATCCTCAGTCAAAAGAGCCAATCCTCAAGAATAAAAACACATCATCCTTATCAGAGGACGGACACGCTAAAAATCACCTTGAGCACTCAAAAGTGGAAAGAGTGAGGCTTCTCCTTGCTGGCCGACTAGACCTGCAACACAACTGTCTTCCCTCCAGTCCACATCTGAAACTTATATAGTGAAAAGGAAAAACTGAAATGTGATCAAATCATGTAGTGGACATCTACCGTATATAGACCGCTTTATTTCCGACAACCAGTCAACTGGCTACAACACTGAACTTCCATCCTTAGATCCTTAGTCACCACAGATCATTTATCCTGGACACTGCATGTACCTATAGAATCCTATACATACATGGACCCCTGAAAACCACCGCCATGTAGGTATATATGTATATCCCAGTCCCATGGGAGTGTCGGGATGATCTGTCAAACCTCAAGATTCCTCCACCTTTTCACCACCCCCACCCCACTGCCCATGGCGCCACGCGTCCGCCTGCGCCACGCGCAGCCGATACGTGCCGTTCACCCGCAAGGGCGGCTGCGGCGGCTGCTGCGGCCCGCGTGGTCCCAGCGGCCGCGGCTGAGGACCGGCGCAGGGGACTCCGGCACCCACGAGGGGCCAAGCATCTTCCTGGGGGCGGTGGAGGGGAGGGCGTGAAGGAGGGTGGGATGCTGAAAAGGTGAGGAATGGCCTCCAAAGTTTGAGGTGAGTTTGCCAAATTGGTATTTATTGTCCTCAGGCAGGCGACGCTTTCCAATGTTTTTAAGCCATACATGGGTAGGCAGTTGCTTTTGTAGATAGGAAAACACATTCTATCAGACTCAAGCTTTTCAGCTTGACCAAAATGCGGCAACCAGTGCATCCGAGCGTCCCAAACTACCTGCTCCATCAGCACTGCACGGCCCTTCCCACGCGGACCCCGACCGCCCGGGGTGTCGGAAGGCCATGCGTGGAAGATCATGACCTCAGCGGTGGAAAATTCCTCTATGGAAGATGCTCAGGATGGTCAGCTGATCCTTGGATACTGTTCATCCCTTGTGGAGGGGAAGCCCCTCTTCAAAGTGGAATGACCATTCCACCTCTAACCAACTACAAGCAGCAAAGTGGCCTTTAATACGTTGGTTCCTGAGCGACATGGTTCCCGCAAGAATTGAGTCCCCCCAAAAAAGGTGATGTTTCTGGCACGCTCACGGCCATGCTCACGGCCAGGGGAGGTCGAGCAACCCGTCGCTCTTGAAACTTTCAGCTGCGGAGGGTCCCTTTAATTCACACCAACTTGCTCTCTCTCTCTCTCTCTAGCAGCTGGCTATATTGGTGCCTCCAACAGGCCACAGCCCGGTCACCCGGGCTCCCGCGCATCCCGTCCACCAACGTCCAGCACCACGCAGTGTCCGGGGCCGGCCCAGCCAGTGCCGCTGGAGAGGATGGGGGCACCGCTCTTCGTGTAGGGACATAGGACCTGCCAAGGACCGGGATCTATCAAGACGTGGACAAAGCATAGACTAGCATCCCTTTAACAAAGATAGAAGCTGACCAGGACCCCCTTGTAGAGGAAAATGGTCTTCCAGCGGCCTCCGTTCCGCTTCCATGATTGTTTCAGGGAGTGCTTCCAATTGTCACTCCGACGGTTTCTTTTTGCGCCAAGCGTTGTTTTCTGCACAGCTTACGCTAGACACGTGCCTTGACGCTGGTCCTAGATTACAGGGGACTACCTACTGTGGCTAGGATGGAGGAGATGGATAGTATGGTCTGTATCAAAATGGGAGACCTCCGAAGCAAGGGGCCCCCCTGGAAGAAGGGACATAGACCAGTCGACCCATTGGGTCACGGGGTTTTCCAAAGGGATGGAAGAGATGCATGGTATACTCTTCCTAATGTTAAGAGGGGGATGGGAAGCACCTCAAGAAACACATCTTATAACAATTATAAGAGAACTACAAGTATTCTCCTTGAAGTCTAGGCGCCTGTGATTCCTTTTGGGGCTTCGAACGTGTATTTCCTAGGCCTGGATAGGCTAGGCCATTGATCGGATATGTCCGATTTCTCTGGAGAGTTCCGTTCACTCTTGAAGAACGAAACCAATTGAAACCAGCACTGCTGTCTCCCAGTAGTAGAGCCCTGTCAGCCGCTTGCTCTCGAATTGAAGGGTGCTGAAACTGAATGACCAACGGAGGCTATCTCAAAGGGACAGGTGGAATCGGAAGGCCTATTATCTTCAAAGCTAACTTGCGGGCTGATATTCTTTTTGGATGTGCTTTCCATCTGACTATTTTTCTGCTAGGGTCTTGATATGAGTGCCAAACTTACACTTCCAGGCTTCCGCAAGCAGACTTGCTCCAGCTGCTGGAGGCTTTCAAGACTGATTTCAAGTCGATCTGAGCGGTGTCGCTGATGCTTCCAAGCGGTTCCCTTGGGTACGCCATTTCCTTCACGTGAGCTCTCTCTCTCTCTCTCTCATGTGTGTGGTTTCACCTTCCCACCTGCTCCGCACGAGCGACGCCCACACAGTAGCGGTGGTTCCCATAGCACTCGCCAGAATAGAACCTTGCGGAGATAAAAAGGGGCAACGGTGAATTCGTGGTGTTACGTTTGATGAACTCTGAGTTGTTGACGATTTCAACGCATTCTTTTGAAGATATACTTAATATACACTGTATACAGTACAGTACATTCATTGATGAAACATCCAGTTGGTTTGTCTAGTGATCGTGCTTTCTGAACTCTAAGTGGGGCGATCCAAGCAGCAAGTAGTACATTTCACCACGCTTCACGAGGAAGGGGCCCTCCACAACTCCCCCTGACCGCCGAGCCAAGCTGCACAAATATGAAGCTTGGGAATGACAATGAATTCATTTTGGTGGCCCTCAGTCTGTGGCTGTAAGGATGTCATAAATCAAAGAGCCCCACCAGGAGTATGATCCATTTATCTCATGCACCTTCTGTTGAGCATACTCTTCAACTGGGGTAAGGCTTGAGTCAACATCTATATATATATATATAGTCTAGACATGTCTATACCATGTATGCCACAAGTTTGGGGTATGCTCAACTTCTCAACCTTCAAATCTTGCTCCCCATCTGGACTTTCGGAATCGGTCAGGACTTTTTTCGGGTCAGCCTTCCATATAAATCCTCTCCATGTTTGGTTCAGTGCTCACTTAATTTACACCAAAAAACATCATGTTTACAACACTCGCCATCTGAAGTTCTGCACCTTCCCAGGGTAGCTCGCTGTGGAGCAGTTCCACCTCAGAGCCCTCTGCCAGCCCAGTACCCGTTGCATCTAGCTCCCCTCAGCTGCTCGGCGGGTCATGGTGTAAGTGGAACTAACACCATTAGCACATCCAAAAAAAAAGTTCTGTGTGTGGAAATAGCATAAAGCTTGCTTGATAAAGCAACAAAAGAAGAACAAACAAATATGAAAACAAAGGATTGTACAGCAGGTCTGGCTTGGCCAGGATTATTTACTAAATATATTGAATTGCCAAATTGACCCCTCAAACCAATGCTAGAGGTGATGTGGCAAGGTCGAGGGTGGTGGAATAAGGCCTATCAATGCCTATTACCTGAGCTGTGTGAAGGCTTGGGTGAGAGAATTCTGTTTGGGCTGCCGGGAACTTACAGTGATCATCACACCAATTTATAAGAGTCCAACCAAAACCTAACCAGGCTGAGAAGCGGATCTTGATCACGGACGGGACCTTGTGCGCGTTACCATCCACTTTCCAAAGGACGTAGTGCTTGCCAGTGGCTTCATCATGGAAGTAGCTCCTTAGGCGCTTTCAACATCTTTCAACTGCTTTACTTTTGCTGGATTGAAACAGACTCTTCACACCACCTGTAACAAATTGCTCTTCCGGCCATAACGCTGTACCCAGGAGAGTATCAAAAAGCAAAAAGGGACAGTCCTGGACAGTGGCTGTTGCAGCAGCTGTCCCAGCAATCAGGCAAGGCAAACATGATCAAACATTCGCCTGTTTGGTGCTAAATCAAGCTTGTGGCGCATCTCGAAGCTTGACAAATGCTTGACCACAACCGTTTAGCTTGCTGACATTAAGACTTCATCTTCAAAGACTCTGCTTTTTGATTTCTCAGGTTTCTCTATGGCCAGGAACTGGGAATGACAAAGGACATCAGGACATCCCATTGATATGTACCATTGCTTTGGCTGCAAAGGTTTCTGACAACCCTTCACCAACATGACTCAAGAGTCTAAGACGTTTCGTTTAGGAAGTGTTTCCGAAAACTCTTCGCATGGGACGTCTTATTAAGTTGACCCATCATACCAACATTCCCTTGAAACAGTTCCTTCCTCCCATCCATCATCACAATCCAGGCTCGGGTCAATGGCCCCATGCGGGTCACTCAGGAGCGGCTGCCCCAGGTCCCGGTAGGGACCCTCCGGGCTCTTGGCCGTGGCCAGGCCTTAGGCCGGTCCGACCATGGTCCAAGTTCATTCCAATGACAGGGAGGCGGGCTAAGCAAAGGACATGTCGATAGTCTAATGAAGGCGGAATTTGAACAAAGGGAACCAACTCACAGGTTCAAACCTCACTCGGTTTTGGTGTCTTTTCGAGGGTTGGGAAGGTTGGGCTACATTGAATGTGTCCACTGGATGCTGACTGGTGGAATGACGCGAACGGCGAACGCGTCACGCGCGACATCATCAGCCATGTTCAGCACCTTTGCAGCCCAGTGTTGACTCGACACGAATCTGCCGGTGGACCCGACTTCGTTCGTACCTTCAAACATGGGACGGGACATGACTCCAATAAAAGCGACGGGACTTGTACCCATTGCCCGAACTGAGACTCCGGTGGTTCTGTTGCCAGCTGGTAAACGTTTCTCACTAAATGTCCACAAGCGGTGTCAACAAGTGTAAGCTATAAATGATATAACGGAACATGACCCCTGCTGTGGATGCATTGACAAGGACTTGGAACGATTTACGCCTGGAGACGGAGAGGAAAGCAAAGTTGAACAACCACACTTATGTGATCCTGTCTGCAATTATGGCTGAATATCATGCTGAACACAACAGACTCGCTTTGTGTGACGGTTTGAAGCGAACCTTTCTCAATGACTCTATTCTCAGGGACCAAGCTCTGCTGTGCTGAAAGTCACCGACCAAAACAACACCTTTTGCGAGGATCTGAGCATAGCTCCTGTGACTGCAAAGAGGCATTGCGCGTCAATCATCTCTTCAGACCACACATCAAAAGCTCATCGAGTCATCGAAGACAGTGGCCACAAGCATAAGCATGCGCTCAAATCTCTTGCTCCCCGTGCGGCTGGCCAAACCACGTAGGATCCCCCAGGTGCATTCTCATCAAGCACGCAAAGTATCAATGCAGAACTGTTGCAATGTGCTCACTTCCAGAACTTTTGAGCTTGCCCAATATTTCTACAGCAGCTTCTGGCCAATCTGTTTGCTGGCGAGGACCAAAAATCCTGAGGTACTTGCCCATGACCCCTTCAGTCTTACCTCGACGGTGTAGGTATTGGCTGGATCCTCCAAATTTCAGGATATGACCACCAATTGGACTGTCCAAAAGGAGATACATTAGGTCAAATTCGCCAGGCTTGATATTGGAAAACTCACAAAACCATGCCTGCTTTTGTTTTCCCCAAGACATTCTGGCATGCTTGCACTCGACACGCAAATTGTCACGCATCCAGTCACAAGATGATCCCGGGTGCTCCTTGACTGTTGGAGAACCGTGGTAGCGTTCGTCGATTTGTTGGACAATATCTTGCCAAATCAGCCCGCGCATGGTGGGACTGAAAGCAGCAAAAGGATGATTCTGGTATGCTGCAATTTGAAGCTGCTGCCCCTGTGACTGCAGCATACTGTTTAGAAAATGTCCTACCAGCTCGTTGGATGGACTTGTAGTCACCAAAATCTTGCAAAATTGTGACTGCTTTAGTGCCCCCAGCAAATGGAAGTATGCTGTGTCAGGGCATTTGATATGGCTTGGTGCATAGAACTGGAGGCGATGCCCTCTGGAAGCTGTAGTCTTGCCATTCAGGACTAAGTTGGCATTGCCATCGTGGTGGATGAAAGCAAGTTGTTGAGGGCTATACAGGACAAGAAACAACTCATCTGACAAGGAAGGCTTGATGTTTGTAAAGCAAAACTGCCAGCACCGCCCATACCATGAAAGGCGAGATGATTTGCATTGCACCCTCCTCCCATTGGATATCCAATCACATTCAGCATGCGTCAGTGCCCGCCGGGTTCCATTACATCTATAACCTGGAACTGGATCCTGAATAGTGATATGCGGATTCTGTCGTTGGAAGACCTCTTTCGCGACTCGCTCCAGCACACGCCCCCGCAGCTGCGGTGTGATCTGGCTCAAGCTGCATCCGGCATATGCCGCTTCAGTCACAGCGGCGTTTGAGCATCGATCCCGGCATGAGAACTCCGACAAGCGAAACATAGCAACACGTCGCAAGGTCTGGCGACAGCATCCGGCAGCATTGAGGTGACTCAGTCCGTATGCTCTACTGCCAAGGGAAAGCAACATCACAACAGTTTTGAAGGTGACAACACAAAGGTACACATGAGAAGTTGAACATGGACCCTGGGAATGGACCTTTGGAAGATGAACTTCCTCCACAAAGCACGTGTTTTCAGGTCCGTGATTCCATCTTAATCTTCCCGGGTGTACCAATTTTGCCCAACGGGACGACATGTTCTTTGACACCTATTCAGGCAAGTCTGAGACATCATCTGCAAAAAGAATGTAAGCTGGAAGCTGCTGTCCACCTTCCTTGTGAGCTTGCTTGATCATGCTTGAACCACCAAACAAATACTGCACCGAAGATGGACATCGTGTGTTTTCTGCTGCAAGTTAATTTCATTGCTGGGAACACTCTGAACCTTCACTGGTGGCCTCTGTTTCAATCAACCGGCTGTTTGCAGCTGTAAGCAGTTGCATCAGGCCGCACACTCTCCCTTTAGATTTTGTTCTACTCGTGCTTTCTGTGTGTGGTGTACGCAATTCAACATGTAGCGGTCTGAATGGCCATACTGTAAGTGCTCCAACCAAGGTCAATCTTTGAAAGGAGGAGCTTCATGGCACTTCTGATCGGTCTATTCATAGCCATGTTCATCCATTTTCTTGGTTGGATCCTGGAACAGTCCATGAACCCTGTAGGGAAACCAACACCAACCTTGTTCAGCTCTTCATTTGCCAGCAAAATTGCCAGCACACAAGTACAATAAAGGACACCAATGGTGTTGCAGCTCAAAGAGTGACTCCCATAGAGTTTCGCTGTGTATAGCGAGTCGCTGTTGAAGCTCCAAGGCACCCACATGCAGCGCACGCCCCGGTGACGGCTCACGTGCGCTGAAGAAGATCCCCACAGCTCCTGGCAGCCTTGAGGAGGCGGATTTGTCTAGTCGTCTCAAGGACAGAAACAACTTGAATGACAAAGCCGGTGGAGTATATCGTATTTCATGTCGTGGCCAGTGACCAAGAAAGGTGTTCCGCATCTTTTACGGTGAGCATAAACCCTGATGACATCAACTTACTACCAGCGGGTGTTGCATGAATAGTGGCTGGCTATGCTTTTGCAAGGGAAGTTGTGCCCATCTTTCCTAGACATAGGATACCCTCCCCATCCCTTGCCCCGAAACTCCGCCCCCCAACCCAATCTGAGGTGATCAGTTCAAAGCTCAGCGGACCCCCCCGATACAATTCCGCCAACAACGCGATTTTTTGTTTCTAATTCTGCTGATCCGGCACTCCTATGGAGCCATGGTCAACCATGGGTGCGGCGTTCTTGGTGAGAACATCACAAAGCTTTGAGTGACAAGGATGAGAAGAACTTCTCCATGTTCAAACTGTGCGACATGGTTCAAACGTGATGAAATAAGATATATATATATATATAATATGTCCTTCCTTGAAGCTTGGAGTGAGTTGATGAACACATCACTGTGTCCCCATGTCCAGTCCGACCAACTTCTCCAAGGCTCTGGTGAATCTCAGGCGCCCAGTAGTCACACTTCCTGGGACGCTGTTTGAACCAAAACCGATGGAAGGATGATCAAGTGGCACGGTTGCTAACCTAAAGAGCATAGAACTGGTTGTTTTGTGAGTTAATCCAAACTCATATGTTCACAATTCCGCAACTACACTAGGGTGAATGGCAGTTCCAGAAATCAGGGCACATACATTCACAAACCCATGATCCTGATCCCTCTGATCATCATCCTTCAGTTTTGCCGCTTGCAGGCAAACACAATTGGGCCACATCCAACAGCAACATTCTGATTGGGCCTCATGACAGTTACGTTGGTATACCAAAATGCTATACCAAAATGTGGTACTTCTCTCTCCAGGCTAACAACAAAACTTGTAGGGCTTCTGGCTATTGTGGACTTGGATTCATTGCCTGAAACCGTGCACCTTCCAGCTTGAACGGCTCAAGCTGGACAAACCCAGCTCACTGTAGGCTCTGGGTCCCCGACTGCCCATGAGCACCGCCACTCCAGCTCGGCAACGTCTCAGGGCTGAAGACCTGGAGGCGATTCCCAAGGGGCTGACCTATCTTGGATGATGGATTCCTTGTCCATATGTAGACTCTTGACTAACAAACCCACCCATTTGAATTATTTTGCATTGGACCTCCTCTTCATATATGTTTTTTTTTTTTTTTTAAATCAAGAGTCTAGTCTACATTATATGTCAAGGAAGCGGCGACTCGAGATCAGTTCTGGGCACTATTTGTTTTCAACTTATCGACCGCTCATGGATCAAAACAGTGGCAGGCAGCTGACCAGCGATATCGCATGGGGAACAAGTTCGACCCAAATACTCGCGCTACCTTTAACTAGAGGCTCACGCTCAAACCCTTTCTGGGCCCCCACCTTGCCACAAGGCTCCCAAGAGACCAAGTCGTTGGAGCGTAGCATCCGAAAAGCTCCTGGCGGACGACGGAACGAGCACCAGCAGCTCATGCTGGCTCATCCTATAGTAACTGGGTCGTGACTACTTGGTTGCCCAACCCTGACTGTTGCGCTGCTCTATGGTGCTTCTGGTGTCTAATCGGGACTGATGGCAGCTTCCTTGTGATTCTTGGCTTTTAGTTTGGCGTGGCTTAAGTCTCTCCATAGCCCAGTAGCCCTATGTACCCCTGATCTCATGACGCACC